>JAADXJ010000480.1:0-20476 GCA_023337735.1 Pythium biforme
AACTGCGCTGCTGCAACATGCAACATGGATGGTGGCACCGCTGGCGGAGGGAGGAGCTTCACAGTGTGAAGTTCACACGGCAGCACTTGTGTTGCGGTACGAAACGACGGGACCGCGGTAACGGCGGCCGGAGGTTCTTTTTTTCAAATTAGATTCTTTGAGCTTCGACATTTTGTATCGGTCTTGGCATCCAAACCTTCGGTGCCACTCCCGGAGGGCCTCCGTGAGGGGCACCGAGGGACGAAAATGGAAGGAACGGCAGGGGCACAAGTTGTGGCCCTCCGCTGTGTAACACAGTGTGTTGTGCCGCACAACACAGCAAACCGCTTCGAGGAAGCTTTCTTCGATGGAATGGATTGCTCAAGGAATCGGAAACCGTTGGCGCTCCTCCATAATAGAGTTCAAGAGCTTCAACGTAGAATATTGAAAGCAATGAAAACACGTTTTTACTGAATCACAGTTTTACAGAGACAGATGGCTGAAAAAAACAGTTTTCGAGAGAACACTGTTTTTGCCGAATGGCACCTCATCTGGCATCACCGCTGTGCATTACACACCGGCTTGCGGATCGCAGTGAGATGTAAATACAGTACATACACTTCTGGGATCGTACCAGCGTTTTCCCAGGTGGCTGCAGCCACATGGGTGAGCGCCAACCTGTCAAGCGAGACTCGTTTCCAAGGTTGAGACGTGGAGGTCGTTGGTGTTCAGCATTTCGCAGAGCTCACCACCCACCCAAAAACGCCCCAATTCGCGGCGGATCATTCACGCCCGTGCGCCACCAAACGAAGGAAGACGCCTACGCAGTGGGTTTCTTCTTGGTCAGGCTCTTGGTCGAACCCACTGGTGAAAAATCGTTTTTCTGTGGCCAATGGCCGTTTCCGGGTGCCCAATTCTGGAAATTTCTCAATGTTTAGAAATCATCCCACTCCACCCCCCAGTGTCAAACATGCTCGACATCACAACAGCATGAATCCCGTTTTTCAGGTTTCCGACGATCAGACACCAGTCTAGGTTGAAGTTTACTGGCTCTAGCTTGCTGGCCAGATGGAGTCAACCTCCAAACAACCTGTGAGTCCGTGTCTCCACGAAGGTGTCCCGAGCAAGGAGTCCCAGACCGACTGGGACTGCGCAGCGTGCGCATACGTCAGTGGGATAAAAATAAAAATGCAGCGATCCTAAGGAGAGGAGCACAGGCGATGGCGTCCATGGGAGTACCGATACCAGTACGGTACAAACTGTACCGTAACCGGATCGCACGACTGCTGCGAACGGTCTCAATGACAGCGCTGGCAGCTGCCATGCGGTTGGCATCGCAAAGGAGCTGACAATCGGGCAGCGCGGTCATGTCCGGTTCGATGGCTGGCGGTGTGACAGCCACGTTGATGCCAGCGCAGACTTCAAGTGCTGCCACACACTCGATGGAGCCAGCGATGCACGCTGGAAATGTGTACGGTAATGCCGCCTCTCCGGTCTTCACATCTGTGGATAATTTGAGGGGAGGTAACCCGTGGATACGTGTACGTACAGCCACGCACTGGTAACAACGTAACCAGTTTAACTACTCGAGCGCTGGCGACAGCTCCCAACCCTCACCATGTGATCGTTCAGTTGTGCGAGTGGCAGCGTTCATTTTATGCATGTTTTTATCCTACAACTCGATGAAATGGGAACAGCACACTACCGGACCTCAAATCTCTGCCACAACTCCAAAAATGATCGCTGTCTCGTGCCATCGTGTTGTCGCCGCTTCGTGGCTGGCCGCTTCGCACCTGGTCAAGAGATCAAGGCACAAGGGATACAGTGTACTGCTAGTAGAACCAGTCTGCTCCGGTGATTGAGTGCTACTGATCCCCAGCTGCGATCGCCGACAAACCATGCATCCACGTTACTGTGCATTTTTTTCCAGTTTCGATCAACCAACTTCTAGATATCGTGGCCGTTTTGTGTACAAATCCTGACCGCTGTTCATGATCGAATGTCACCCCGAGCCCTACAAATGCAGAGAGCGAGAAAGAAAGAAAAAAACGGGGGAGAGCGAGAGGCGGCTCCTCTGACGCCACTGCGAGCGCGCGACATTGTACATGCGATGGGTACAGCCGCTGCACGCTCCCTGTCCGATTGTACGGAAAGGGAGAAGGTGCCTCTTGTTGGTGTTGGTACTGTCTGTCTCGACTGCCTAGGCTCACTCCTCTCTCACTCTCATATTTCATCCGTCCCTGCCACACGCTTTCAATTCCTCACTCCCCATCATGCCGTACGAGAGCTTCGCGACTGAGCAGCTCGTCCAGATCACGGACGTGATCCAGGACGACGCCACGCAGGCCTGGATGTACCTCGTGCGCATCCAGCGCGGCAACACGCGCCTTAACGACGAGACCACGGGCGACGACGACGGCTTCCGCCACGAGTACGTCATCAGCCGCCGCTTCAGCGAATTCAAGCAGCTCCACAGCTTCCTCGCGCCGATCATGGGCGACAAGCTCACGCCGCTCCCGGCCGACGGCCTCATGACGCTCATCCTCGCCGACAACGAAGAGTTGCTCAAGACCCGCAAGGAAGTGCTCGAGCGTATTTTGCTGGATGTGCTCCACCACCCGGTTGCGCAAGAGCTGCCCGAAGTGCTCCAGTTTCTCGGCCACGAGTCGCTCAGCGCCAAGGTGCTCCCGCCGTTCTTCAACAGTGGCAAGTGCGTCGGCTCGATCCGCAACACCTCCAGCCCGTGCTGGACCACGATGAACCGCTCGCGCTCGTCGACGCTCGTTTCCTCGTAAAGCGTTTCCGTCCCGGCAAAGACGCCACGCATCACCCAAGCGCAAGAACGAGCCAAATGATCCAAGGTTCGACCGTCGGGTTCCTCGTGTTCGCATGAGGAAGCGCAGACGACCGCCTCAGGCCGACGTCATAGCATCCTGTGGGACGCACCGACAGGCGCTCAAGACCCACACACCCTTTGATGGTGCGGTGAGTCTGCTCTCATCTAGAGAGCACCTACGCAACACAAACCTAGACGCCCCCTATAGAAGGTACCAATAAGGCCAGAGTCCGCATGTACAAATATAGCGACCCGTACCATATCTTCCACCAAACTACTCCCTGAACGATCCCATCTCCAACTTCCCGATAGTCTGTCAGATACTGGTATCGGTAGAACCAAGACCAGGTTGCCGATTCTCGTCCTAGTTTCGCTGCACTAGTACTGCGTAGAACCGGTATGTCCCTTGCCTTCTTGAAGCTGAAGAATGTTCCACAGTTCCCCGTCCTGTCAAAATAGACCCATCATGCTTAGCAGCAACCGGCCGACAACAACAACAAAACGAAACAGATTCCGCGGATCCGCGGGATCGCTCGCGACCAGCTCCATCACGCAAGTTTCCTTGGAACACTTCGATCCTCGTTCCCAGTCCAGAACCAAATCCAGTCCCCAGGCCGGAGTTGGAGTCGAGAGTTCAGGACGCATCGCACCTCCCGCTCTTGCGTGACGCTGCACTGACACAAAACAACAACAACACGACCAGAGAACAAAGTCGCAAAAGCTCCCATTTTCCCGTTCTGCTCCGCCACCGTCTCACTGTTGTCGCCCAACTTCACCCCGCTTCGCTGCTGTCTTCTCTCCCTCACGGGGGTACAAATATACCTCACACCATTTTGCCCAATCCTTCACCTCTATTTTCTCACATATCACACTTTTCCAGCCAATCACACACCATTCTGCTGCGATGACGCTGCCCCGCTGTCGACGGACAGCAGGTCTCCGCGGTCCCTCCTCCTCTCTAGTTCCTGAAGAGCTCCATTTCGCCAGACTTCCCAGCCCCCAGGCCCAGCAACCAAAAATGACCCAGGAGCTGACGGCGCCGGCGCTGCGCCTTCACGAGCTGGTGGCTGCGTGCATGTCCGCGGCATGGCTCGCCGGCGAGGTGATCCGCGAGGTCGTGACTGATGACGTGGACCTCGCGATGGTCAACAAGGCCGCCGACAAGTACGACCCGCAGACCGTCGCGGACCGCCGCGCGCAGCAGCGCATGGTCTACGCGCTGCGCGCGCTGTACCCGCACTTGCAGATCGTGGGCGAAGAAGGCGAGCTCGAGGCGCCCGAGCCGCGCGACCAGGTCTTTGCGGACGTCAAGAGCTTGCTGGCGGACGTGCCGCTCGCGGTCGACCATTCCGAACTCGCCGGCGAGCTCGACGCGCAGCACCTCGTCGTGTGGATGGACCCGCTCGACGGCACGAAGAAGTTTGCCGAAAAAAAGTACGATGAAGTGTCGGTGCTGCTGGGCATCGCCTACAAGAAGCGCCCTGTCGCCGGCGTCATGCACCTGCCCTTCCACGGCGGCAACAACGGCGAGACGCTCTGGGGTACGCTTGCTAACATCCTCTCCATGCGGTGGTTACTCTCGATGGACTAAGTGGATTACTCTCTCTCTATCTTTCTATTAGGCGGGCCGAGCATGGGCGTGTTCAAGACGACCCACCGCCCGGGCTTGCTCGCGGGCATCCACGTGCGCCAGCAGCGCCCTTCGCCGTCGTACCCGGACCGCGCGCTCCACATCACGACCTCGGGCACGCCCTGCGCGCTCGTGAACGCCGCGCTCGAGGCGCTCCAGCCGGCGCGCGTCAAGTACGGCGGTGCCACGGGTACGATGGCCATGTCGGTGCTCACAGGCGAGAGCGACGCGTTCTTCCGCTTCCGCAACGCGACCAAGCGCTGGGACATTTGCGCGGTCGAGCCGCTCCTCGAGGCGCTCGGCGGCCGGCTCGTCGACCAGCGTGGCCGCGTGTACGAGTACGACCCGAGCGACCACGAAACGGACTTTGACAATGCGCACGGGCTCATCGTGAGCATGAACGACGCGACCCACAAGCTCATGCTCGAGACCATGGAGCAGATCCACGTCATGAGGTCAGGAGCGTCGCCTGCGTCTAATTAATAGACGACCTGCGAGTGGATGCATGTGTAGTTAACCCACCGTGCGTATATTATTGTGTGTGGAAACGGCAGGACGCTGAACGGAAGCACGATGACGCCGGCATGGCTCGAGCAGCACGTCTTCCCGACGCACCGCGTCGTCGAAACCCGCGTCGTCCCCGGCTCGATCCGCAAGGGGAAGGAGTCGATCGTCGCCGCGCTCGAGATCGATCTCCAGCGAGAGAACGAAGACGACGCCTCCAAGACAACGAAGCACGTGTTCCTCAAGCGGTACGTCAAGGAAGAATTGCCGCCGCGCACCGAGCGCCACTGGGCGCGCGACTTGGTGTCCTACCGATCCGAGGCGCGCTTCTACGCGAACGTGTACCCGCACCTCCACGCGTACCCTCACATCCGCGTGATCACGCCGCTCCACGTGGGCTTTCGCGTCGACTCCCACGGTCGAGAGACTGGCGACGGCTTCCTCGTGCTGCTCGACAACGTACTGGCGCCAACGTCGTCCTCTGCGTCATCTCAGCTTGAGCCGGCCGACACGCTCTCGAAGCGCGACACGCAGCACGCGCTTCAGTACCTCGCCGGGCTCCACGCGTCGGGCATCAAGTCGCCGCCGCTCATGGACCAAGTGCGCGCGTACCTGTGGCCATCGGGCGCGTGGTGGTCGTTCGAGAAGCGCGGCGTGGACGAGCTTCGCCACGCACCGTGCGTGTGGAAGGACGTGCTTGCAGCGTTTGAGAAGGAACTCCACGACGCTGGTGTCACCCTCGACGACCCATTGCGTCACCTAGGCGATCGTATGGTTACGCACGCTGCGTACATCAGCGAGCAGCTCTTTGGGGACCACGTATCTCCCCACGTCAAGACGCTCGTCCACGGCGACTGCAAGACCGCGAACCTGTTCTTCGACTCACAAACCCGCGAGGTCACGGCGTTCGACTGGCAGTGGGCCGGCGTCGGACTCGGTGCGTTAGACGTCGCCAATCTGCTCAACACGTCCGTGGGGATGCATGCGTTGAAAGAGGAGGCGGACTTGTTGCGGTTCTACTACGACGCGTTCCAGCGCGAGCTGGGCGACACGTTGGACCTCGCGGACGTCTATCCGTTTGACGCCTTTACACGCCACTATGAGCTCGCGACGCTCGAGTACGCGCGCGTCCTGATCGCCAACTTTTGGCGCGCCACCACGCCACAGAGCTGTGCGTTAGACTCCCACAAGACCAACTGGGGGCTCGGCTACCGCTCCGTGCCGCACCTCGTGCGCATTGTACGCAAGCTCCACGACGGACTAACGCGTTTCGCGGCCGAGCAGGAGGCCTAGCGGCATCCTATAATAGCTACCTATGACAAATGCCGGTTCGGTGCGTGAACTCGAATTTACTACTTGTGTTGCTACGACTATCCGTATGTACTTCTTACAACTGTATCTACAACTTTTCTCTACATGGGGGTATCCATACTTTGCCTACACTTTCTACTTACTGACAAGGACCTCTTTGCTTAGGTCTGGCTGTACCGGCCAAAGTCGACGCGGTTCTCCATGTCGGCCTCGACTGTGTGGCGCCGCGGGCGGTCGCCGCTGTCATTACCATGCTTGCTATTATGGGCGCTTCGAACGGACGCGTCATGCGCCGCGTGCGTGGGCGTGCGTGTGGGCAGCAGCGTCATGGTCGAGTTGCGGCGCCGCTGGAGCTCCGGGTGGTTGCTGCCCGGCTGGTGGTGGATCGCCGCGGTCGATGCGCCATTGCCATGGTTACTGCCGTGGACGAGCTGATGGTGCGTGGTCTTGTGGAACTCGTAGCTGGCGTTGAACTCCTTGAAGCTGCCGGCAGGCGAGGGCGGCGCCTCGCTGTACATCTCGTAGCTCTCGGTGTTGGCGGCAAACTCGAGGAACGCAGCGGCGTCGCACGCGCGCGGGTGCGACTCGATGGCCTTGAGGATGGCCTCGAGCACGACGCGCTTCTTCTGGAGCACAGTCTGCGTCTCGCCCACGAAGAACGAGAAGAGCGAGTCGACCGGCAGTTTCGGGAGCACGGCGACCGCCGGCGAGATGGCCGCGTGGAGCCGCTTGAAATCGGCGTAGGAGCGGCGGATGGCGTAGACGTGGGGGCGGCTGTGGCCCTGCATGGAGCGCTTGACGTGGAGCAGGAAGCGCCACGCGCCCGTGCTCGTGTCCTGCACGAGCCCGCGGATGCTGAGCTGGAGCTGGCACGGGAAGCTCTCATACGGCATGGTGGTCGATGCGTTGGGAGAACAATGTGGAAGGGCCTCTAATTAGGGAGGGCCTGACAGTTCCTTCCTTCTGCGGGTGGCGCGTGCTGTTGGGGAATGAGTTGGTGGCAGAGCGGAGCGGGAACGCTTCCGGCCGAATGGTGTCCAGTAGTGGCGTGCGGTGGTCGGTCGCGTCTGCTTGTGATTATTGCCGACTTTTTTGTTCTTCGCCTTCTTTCTTCTTTCTTGTGTTGATGAGACCCAAACCGCCAACAAACCAATGAGAGAGAAAAAAATGCTCTACAGTAGTAGAACCAAGATGTCGAGGTCGGATCGATCCGAGCGTGAGTGGGTTCGCTCCTTCCCGCGCGATATGTCGCTTTTTGGTGGGAGCCTGTATGTTCTTCAAGTGGAGAACGCGCGGCAACTACAGTCCACTGTAGCGAACGGACGATCGCGGTGGAGGCACTGCAGCAGTGGCCGAGAACAATACGGAGTTTGCGCTGACACCTTTGGTTGTCTGGACGAAAGCGGCGGTGGCGGAGAAGACGACGCTGACGCCACTGATGCGGCCTTTGCAGAGAGCAGAGGAGGTCGATGGGTATTGGTTGGTTACATCCACGAAGCAATGGATTCGAGCCTGAGATTGACCCTGAAGACTGAAATGGCTCAGCGGCGCAAGCCCTTGCGACGCAAGGGCTTGCTGGTGGGGCAGAGACATGGCCCCTCAGTGACCCGACCCAGTCGGTCCGCTCCACCTTGGACCCACGCATCAAGCGGATCCGCTCTCTCTGATTCTCCGCCCACTGGGTTCCCCTTCCCCTCCAGCGCACAGACTCGTGAGTTCCTCGAAGCTTTTGATGGCACAGCGCTCGCAGGACGCATGGTCCATGCCATGGACACGTGCGGGTTGTCCGTTCTGGATGTTTTCTTTTCTTTGCAGTCCAGGAACTCGCAATGTGGCGACGGCAATGGCAGCAGAAAACCACATGGCTCCATGGCTCCGTTTCTCATGACAAGCGTTCAACATTTAGTGTTGAGACTTGAGATGATATCTCAAAATAAGGTTTGATACGAGTGAACAATGAAAACAAAGGTGCTAGAACATAGCAACACGTGCTCTGCTTTCTTTTAAACACACCGTAAAATGGACCTATAAACCATCCTGGAATTCAGTGCGCAGAAACAAGACTGAACTCCACACGACTTTGACGACCCGACGATATCCCTGGCTGCCAAGTTGACGTTGCCAATGGCAACGTCAACCTGACAGAGGAAAGCCATAGCAATGACAACACCATCATGGCAGCAATGGGCTATGACGCCACGTACCATGGAAGAAACTCATCGACGCACGCGAGTGCCAGGCTGCCACGACGTATCGTTCTGTATTGCTCTCCGTGGAAACAAATTCCGACCACGAGCGAATGACAACCGATCCAACACCAAGCAGAGTATGATCATCACTTACGACCCTCGTGATGAGACTCAGACAAGCGCAAGCACCCAGCCGTCACCACCCCATCCCACGATCAGCAGTGACCATGCCATGACAGTGCACTGCCAAGATGCCAGTGGTAGCCAGCAAAGTGGCGGCTGTCAGCAACGACTTTGGCGCGGGTGCGTCTATCCGTCTCATGGGAGGCCGCATCCACCAGCAGCCTTCCAGACTCGGATCGCTCCGGAGCCTTCTCCCCTACATCAGACGGTCTCACCTGCCGTTCACACGTCAAGCTGGTTGTCCACGGGCGGCGGCAGCAGGCCGTGGGCCTTCATAATCTCCATAATCTCCGTGCCGTCGAGCATGCGGCGGCTCGCAACGGCTTCGCGGAGCGCCTGCTGGCACTGCCGCATACGGGCATGCATGTCCGTGAGCTCGCGCTTCAGCCCGTCTTGGCGCTCCTGGCGCTCGCACGACTCCCGGTGGGTCACATATACGTTCTCGGTCACGCCGTACAGTCGGCTGCGGAGCCCCAAGTGGTTCGCGATCGTCTCCTCGGTCGACGGCCACACGTGGGTCGCACATTCCTTGGTAAGCTTGCGCCCGGCGCGCTCTTGGGCGATGCGGTTCGCCTGCCACTTGTCGTGGAGCTTCTGCAGTGTATTCTTCTCGTGAGGCAGCTTGGCTCGCCGGTAGAGCTCGTCCATCGGATTCCGCTTGGCGTCGATCATGCCCATGATCGAGTGCTCGTATTTTTCCTTGGCCTTGAGCGCCGCCGTGGCCTGGCTGATCTCGTAGATCTTGCGCACGTTGCGACCGCGATACGCACGCTGCAGCATGCGCGCCGCACGCGTCATCTCGCGTTTGCGTTCTTGGAAAATGCAGCGTCCTCTGTACCCTCTGTACACGCGCTGGATCAATCGGGCACTCCGGAGCGTATCCTGGCGATGCTTCTCCTGCTTGAACGCGACGCGACCCACGTGGCCACGGTACACGCGTTGCACCGCGAGCGTAGCGTGGGTCTGCGCTTCGCGTTTGCGCTTCAAGCGAACGCTTCGGATCCACTCCTTCAAGTACCGCTGGAGGCACCGCGCGGCGACAAAGCGCTTCCACTTTCTCAGTTTCAGCATTTTCCGGCGAGCGAGGTACCGCCGAATGAACCGCTGTATCCGGATCGCAGCGCCGCGCCGAATAAAGCCCTGGCGAAGCCATGCCTGCGTGGCATTCTGGCCTTTCTTGGCATACACGGCATTCCGAATCTTGCGGAACAGTAGCGCGCGCCGCCGTCCGAGATGTCCACGGTACACTCGTTCGATGCGCTGCGCCATGTCGTTGCGATGGCGACGCAATGCAGCGTACACAACACGTCGCAGTTTTCGAACTGCGAGTGCGTACCGAGTCATGCGCTGCATTTGCACGACGAGGCTTCGCTGCTGAAGGTATCGCCGGCGACCGGTATATGCACGCCAGTTCTTTTGAAGTATCGTCGCGTGTCGAATCGCTTTCGCGCGGTAGATGTGGACGATGCGGCGAATGCGATGGGAGCGATACACGCCCTGTATTCGGGTCGCGGCCGCCGTCCATACAACACGAAGCTGCCTCACGTGGCGCCGCGTCGAAAAGCCCCTCCATATCTTCTGGATCAAACTGGCGCGGACGCGATAAAATGCCAGGTACCGCGTCAGGTTCTTGCGGAGCTTGTATTTCCGCCACTGGCCTTGGATATTGTGGATCTTGCGAACGAGCCACCGCGCTCTCGCGCGGGCTTCACGGTGATGACGACATTTACGATACCATACCGAGATCTTGTTGACACATGCCACTCTGCGTGCCTCTCGAGCTTGCTTGCATGCTTGGCGGCAACGGTGGCCGCGGTAGACGCGTTCAATCACGAGCGCGTTCACGCTTAGCCAGGCCATGCGAACCACAAAATGCGGCCGATACCCTCGCTGGATGCACTTGACGGCTCTGTTGGCCGTAAACCGATGCACTTTCGTTTTGAAGCGGCTTTGGTTGCCACGCACACGGGCTTGCACGAAAACAAGAGCCTCGCGATTCCGCTCGAGTTGCAAGTGCCGGAAGTACCGTCTCCACGAGAGGAATCGGCGCACGCACTTTTGGATCTTGCACGCCGCGCGTGACTGCCGCTGCAATTTACGCCGCGCGAAAAACAACGCCGACTCTTCCTTTTGCTTCCAGCGTCGGAAACGTGCCTGGAGAACACAGGCGGCTTCGTATCGAGCGACTAAAAGTCGGGTCAGCTCGATGTGGTGCGTCGAAAGCGAGAGAAGTGCAGCGCTCGGATTGCCTCCGCCCGTCGCGAGGGTCTTGGACAAGGAAAGCGGCGAAGGAGGTTGTGTGAATGGCAGCAATCGACTCACATGCTTAAGCGTCTCGAACGAAAGACGGTCACAGCCTCGCAGTCGCATCTCGTGGATGTGTTGGCACGCTGTCGCCAGAGATCGTACACCACCGTCGGTGATGTTGGTGTTGCCGCAGAGGTCGACCACTTGCAGCGGCAAATGCATGATCGCGCAGGCGGCAAGTGCGCGGTCGGTGATCGCCTTGGTGTTCGACAGCAGCAGTACTTGGAGGTCGTGGCAGCAGTACGCGAGCGCTTCGATGGCCGTGTCGGTTACACGAGCGCATTTCGACAGGTTGATCCACTGCAACTGGCCGCAGCTCGTCGCAAGGATGCTCACACCGACATCGCAAATGTTGGTCGCGACGAAATTGAGTTTCACCAACCGCTCTGGGCGCGCCCCGGACGTGAGGCTCAGTATACACTCTGGCGTCTGCAAGTCGAGCCGCTCCGAGATGTCGAGACGCCTTAGGCGAGGACAAATCTTGCCCAGAACTTTGAAGGTTTGGTCTGTAACGTACCGACCGGAGATCTTTATCGA
The DNA here is from genome assembly GCA_023337735.1 of Pythium biforme. NCBI lineage: Eukaryota > Oomycota > Peronosporomycetes > Pythiales > Pythiaceae > Pythium > Pythium biforme. The sequence continues at coordinate 11,477 of JAADXJ010000480.1, forward strand.
TACAAGCTCTGAACATCCTTTGGCAAGCGCAAGTATGCCGACGTCAGATACCTTACGCAGACCACGCATGTTGATCTTCTGTAGTTCTCGTGCGTGTCGCCCCAACAGTCGAAGCGTGTCGTCGCCGATGATGAGGCACCCTTCCAAGTTGAGCATCTGCAGCTTCACTGGTGGTGGTTCGTCGTCAGTGTCTTCTTCATCATCACCACGTTGCTCCCTCATCTGAGCTACTCGTTCTGTCTCCACAGAAAAAAGATTCTTGATGCCCTGGTCACCGATGAGAGCACAATCTTTGAGCTTCAGATTGCAGAGTCGACTGGACACCAACGGTGCCATCAGGAGCAGCGCGAAATCGCTGAGCAGGCGACAACGAGACAGATTGAGGTACTCCAATTGCTTGCAGCCTTTCGCGATCCAACTGATTCCCGTCTCATCGATGCGTAACCCGGACAAGTCGAGCGACACGAGGTTTCCAAGACAATGGCTGGTTTCAAAGCCAAAGAACGCCATGTTGTCCACGTCGAGGCAGTCACCAATACTGAGCGACGCCACCTCCATCGCCTTCAACGCCGAAGACGCAAGATGGGAGATACCAGACGACGTCACGTTCTTGCAGTGACGTATATCGAGCACGCGCAGTCCCGTCGCGGTGCTGCCCGGTCGCTTTGTGGACGCCACGCACTGCAAAAACGCGTCGGTCACAGCGCCACAGCCGTGGGCCTTGAGCGAGTGGAGCTTTGTGCAGTCGTGCCACACTTGGCACAGCACGTCGGACGTGAAGTGACGGCACCCGCTAATGTCGAGCACTTCCAAGCTGCTCGAGAAGTGGCGCCGTGCGAGCGTCAAGCTCTCGTCTGTGAGCGCCGAACAACTAGAGTAAGACAAGACGTGAATGAGCCTCACACATAGTACGTTGTGTTGTGATGGGGGAATGGGGTTTCCTACCGAGATACATCGATCACACGCAGCTGTTTGAGGCGCTGTATTGGCGCGAACGCCGCGTCGGTCGTCGGTGTATCCGAAACACACAGCCGCGACGGCAGGCTCGGCAGCGAAGAGGACGCTCCGCCACGTGCTCGTATCCCATGTCGTACAGACACGGCCGCATTGACCTCATTCACGATCGTCGCAATCCACTCGCTGGTAATCGGCAGGCTGTGCAAGTCGATCGCGTCGGTTGGTGTCGTCCCCGCCGAGTCCTTTGTTCCATCACCGACACTGACGTTATGTTTCCTCCCGCATCGACACGGAGAACTGCTCCTTCCAAGCGCACCTTCATGTACAGCACCCTCGGTGGCGTTGCCAGGCATCGGTGGTCGCCATGACCGCCACTTCGCTCGCTTGAGAGATAACACACGACAGCGCGTTGCACCTGGGGGAAAGCGTGCGGCAGACCAAGTTAGGAGAAGTACAATGCCCTGTGAGGAGCTACGCTAGCGCCACGGACGCTGACGCACCCGCTCGGCCAAGTCCACGGGGATCCGCGCAGATGCAAGCCGCTCATTGCGACGCTGCACGTCGCACAGGCGTGCATCCTTCGCGGACTCCTGGTCGTCGACCCGCCACATGCTTGCTTCCCCATGGAGGGGCGGAAATGCGCGACGACTGTTCCGAGAGAAGTGCAATGTTGAAGCCAGTACCTACTGGTATACCCAGAAGCATGTATAGTATACGTATAGAACCCAATATAACGGACATGATCACCGAAAATAGCTCCTGGGTTTGCGTGTCTTTCATGCTTCTTCAGGATTGATTGAAGCACGGGGGAGATGCGTCGGGTTTTCTGGTCTCTCTTTCTGGTGCATTTTGTTTCCCTTCCACCGTGGAACGCGGGATAGTCACGCTCGTCTGTTCAGGAAACGAGAGGCCGTCGGCGCAAACACGCAGAGATGGATCCATGCATCAACTGCGCGTTTCTATTATCGCTCACTCTCGTGGAGGCACATGTGATGCGGCAACACATCACGCTGGTCGCACGCTTCTTGTGTTGCACTGCGGGGGCTCGAGCCTCCATGTCACGTCCTCCCCAAAGACACGCAGTTCCTGCCGTAGCTTCAATCACGCCAACTCAGAGGCCATTTCGGACACAGCAAGTGAAGAGGAGGATCAACGGGGAGGATGCGCGCCAAGAAGTCGAAAACTGTCGCAGCTGCTGAGGAGCGAAAACGCGGGTCGCAGAAATCCACTGACTGCTGCCCAAGTCACAGATCAGAAGTTCTGATCACAGACTTCAGTATAACGGTACTGTTCGTGGGACCCACTTCGCGCTTTTCGCGGCGCTCCTGCCGTGGCGCATGACGTCACTCGACGGGGTGCGGTCTCGTCGGTCGTTGGGATTCCGTCGTCCGCCAGATCCCGAGCAAAAACGACGGATGGCTGCTTCGTGGGCGGCCACAGTGTGGCCCCACTGCTTGTGCATTCCTTTTCCCGCACTGAACGCGGGTCGAGTTTGTCTTCCGGTCAGAAGGCCCGGTTCTGTTCGCTGGAGGTGCTCACAAAAAATCCAGGGTTCGATTTTTATGTGGTCAGCCCAAGCAGAAAAAGCCCAAAATATCGGCAAACGAAGTGTTTTGTACAGTTCTGGAATGTGTTTAAAACAGTGCTTCACCTGCTGGAGACAACACACGTTGTGTGTGACCCGACGGGTTCCCCCCTCCCCCAAGCAGCGGCACACAGTCGACAACCTCATTCTGCCGCACAGAGAAGCGCACGCGTCGGCCACTGCCCGGAACAGCAAGACCCACAGCTCACTTTGCAACTTGCAACAAAACCACAAGCACCACCACTAACTCAACACCAAGAACATGACCCGGTACGAGATGCACATTGCGTACAAGATCGTTCTACGCTCCAGAGCGCGCTGGAACTGATCTCTTTTGTTGTCCTCGTGTTTCTTTGCTCTGCAGTGGAGATCTCATCGTGTCGGGTGACTGCGGCGGCACCAACACGCGCCTCTCGCTCTGGCTCATTCCCAAGGGCTCCGTCTTTAACGGTACGGAACGATCTACGAGATGGTTCTTTTTGTTCCAGGCAGTTAAAGCTGACGCTCTTGCGTATTTGATCCAAAGGCACGATCGCGCCGGGCGAGGTGATCTTCGCCAAGAAATACGTCAACGAGCAGCACGCGAGCTTTGCCGAAGTGTGCCACCTCTTCCTCAAGGAGGCCAACCTCAACGGCCAGGTGCCCGTGGCCGCGGTCATGGCCTGCGCCGGCCCGATCCTCAACCAGACCGTGACCTTCACCAACATCAAGTTTGGCTGGTCGATCAACGGCCCCGCGCTCGAGCGTGAGCTCGGCATCAACTCGGTCAAGCTCATCAACGACTTTGCCGCCATGGGCTACGGTCTGCTCACGCTCAAGCCGCACGAGTATATCGTGATCAACGACGTGCCGCGCGAGGAGGGTCAGCCGATCGCCACGATCGGCGCCGGCACCGGCCTCGGCGAGTGCTACCTCACGGCTGGCATCGACGGCAAGTACTCGAGCTTTGCGTGCGAAGGTGGCCACACCGACTTTGCGCCCGCCGACGAGCTTGAGATTGAGATCTACAACCACCTGAAGAAGCAGCTCGGCTGCCCGAACCGTCTCTCGGTCGAGCGCATCGTCAGCGGCCCCGGCCTCGCCTCGATCTACGACTTCCTTAGCAAGAAGTTCCCGGAGAAGGTCAACAAGAACATCCAGGCCGAGTTTGATAAGGCCAAGACCCTCCAGGGCAAGGTTGTCGGCACCCATGCCAATGCCGACGAGCTCTGCAAGAAGGCGATGGAGATCTTCGTTGGGTACGTCCTTGGTTGTGTGTACCAGCGATTGCGCACTGGTTGCTGACATTCTGAATCTATCTCCATTTCATGCTGTAGCGCGTATGGCCGTGAAGCAGGTAACGCCTTGCTCAAGTACCTCCCGCGTGGTGGCTTCTACATCACGGGTGGTCTCGCGCCCAAGAACCTCGACTTCTTCACGAAGAACCCTATCTTCAAGAAGCAGATGTTCGACAAGGGTCGCGTGTCGCCCGCGATTGAGGCCGTCCCGGTCTACCTCGTGCTCACCGAGGACCTCGGCGAGCGCGGCGCGCACTACTACGCGTACCAGCTCCTCCAGAGCTACAACGAGTCGATCAAGGCCCACAGCATCGGCGCCATCAGCGAGGGCAAGTACGGCGCGCTCGCGCAGGCCGCGCTCTTGTCGGCGTTCGCCGCGGCCGGCGTCGCGATCGGCTCGGCGCTTTCCCGTACGAATTGAAGACCTTTTCAAGCGTGTTGGTGATCTTTTGGACCTGCGACTGATGGATACACGTTGCCATTTGTGTCATTTTGTTGCAATTGTTGCACAGATCCGTAATTTGTCGGCGCCAGCTTCAAGACTGTAATTTGTTTCAAGTAGTACCGTACCTTGCCGATTTGAAAACCCTTCATCCTCTCTACCGTGTTTTGGATCTCACTTGATTTGTCTCACCTTGTGCTGCGACGTGTGATGCACTGCCAACCGCACAATATTCCCAAGATTCGCCACAGCTAGAGACAATGGTGTTCACGACCAAGATGACCAACGCGCTGCTCCAGCGCGCCATGCGCGCCTCGTCGCGTGCTGCCGGTATGGCTATCGCATGCCCATCATGAGCGCAAGCGTAGCCACGCAAGTTGCATGGTCTAACTCGCCTTGGTGTTTCTGTTCTTGCTTGTAGCCCGCCCGTCGGCGATCAAGAGCGTTGCCCGCAAGCAGGTCGGCGCGTTCCAGCTACCGCTGCTCGCGCATGGTGTGGCCACGCGTAGCGCTATTGGTGCGTTCGCCGGTGTGCCACTCGTGGGCGTCGGCTCGGCCGCGTTCTGCTCGGCCGCGGCGCCCACGGCGTCGCCCGTTGCTGTGGGCGACCGCGTCTCGCTCCACATGAGCGGCAAGCTCGCGAGCGGTCAGCCGTTCGGCGAGACGGCCGGCGGCGAGCCGCTCACGTTCATTGTGGGCAGCGGCGAAGTGATCCCTGGCATCGAGGAGGGCATTGTCGGCCTGCTCAAAGGCGAGAGCAAGCTGCTCGAGATCGCGCCCGAGAAGGCCTTTGGCAAGGACAAACAGATCCACTCGATCCCGCGCAAGCAGATGAACCTGCCGTGCGTCAGCTGCGCTGCATGGATATATATATTGTCATGTGCTGATACTCATTGACGTGTTGTAGGGAGGAGGACGACAAGAACCTCGCGGTCGGCATGGTGCTCCAGATGCAGAACGGCGAGCAGGCCCGTATCGTGCAGGTCACCGAGGACGCCGTCGACATTGACCTCTCGCACCCGTTTGCCGGCGAGACGCTTTTTGTGGACGTCACAATCGTCGACGCCGTCGCACGCGACCAGCTCACGCCCGAGCAGCAGCTCGTGCTGCCGCAGGAAATCTCGGCAGGTGACAACGCCACGTTCCCGCAGCGCGGCGATACGCTCGTGATGCACTACGTGGGCAAGCTCGCGAGCGACGGTACGGTCTTTGACTCGTCGCGCGACCGTGGCCAGCCGTTTCAGTTCACGATCGGCGTCGGCCAGGTGATCAAGGGCTGGGACGAAGGCGTGCTACGCATGAGCAAGGGCCAGATGGCCGTGCTCAACATCCCGGCGGTCAAGGGCTACGGCAACGCCGGCGCCGGTGGCGTGATCCCGCCGAACGCCGACCTCGTCTTCGAGGTCGAGCTGCTCGACATTCTTCGCCGTTAGACGACGAGATGGAATGGGACACTATATAGTGGATGTAAATAGTATTTTACTAAATACTGTGCCAAAGAAACAGGAACTTGGCTCAATCACTTTCGTTCAGACGATGTTGTCGTGCTCTTCGTCCTGCAGGTACGCGTCGACGTTGGCGTATCGCGCGACCGTACCGATGACGATGATCGCCGGCGAGTAGCTGCGGTCGCTGGCTTTCGCGGCGATGTCTTCCAAAGTACCAACAAGCGTGAGCTGGTTGGGCAGGGTGCCGTTATGGATAAGCGCGACGGGCGTGTCCTTGGGCTTGCCGTTCTCCACGAGCCGCGACGTGACGGTCTGCAGCGTGCGCGTCGCCATGAGCACGACAAGCGTGTCGATTTTCGCGAGCACGGCAAAGTCCAACTCGTCCGGACGGTGCAGCGAGACCACAAGAAAGCTCTTGCTGAGCTCCTTGTGTGTAACCGGTAAGTTCACGACCGCCGGCGCCGCGAGTGCCGATGAGATACCCGGGACGACTTCAAACGTGCAGCCGGCGCGCACGAGCGTGCGGATTTCCGAGTAGACGTTGCCAAAGACCATGGGGTCGCCGCCCTTGAGACGCACGACGATGTGGCGCTGCTGGCACTTGGCCACGAGGATCTTGTCGATATCGACCTGCTTGGCCGAGTCCTTCTTGCCGCCCCGCTTACCCACGTACACGATCTCGCAGTCGCGCGGGATGAGCTTGGCGATCGCGTCGCTCACGAGATCGTCGACCACCACGACCGTCGCGAGCGAGAGCAGTTCCGCGCAGCGCAACGTCATGAGCGACGGATCTCCCGGGCCCGCGCCCACGAGGAACACTTTGCCGCGCGTCGCGGCCGCGCGTGCTCTGTGCAACGTAACCTTTGGAACCACATACTGCCCATAGAGATACGCCAGCAGCACGCCCGAGGCGACGCCCACTGCGACGTCACGCACCGTCATCTTGTGGCTGGCGTTCGTGTCTGTGTGTGTGGAATCGGCTCACGACACCAATAGAAATGGGTTTCTAAAGATCCATGCTGTGTAACCCACTGAAGGGGTTATGATTCATTTATCGTAATATAGTTCATTCTGATACACCTCGGGCCAGGCTGTACTCAAACCGACATTGCCCATCTCCATGTACTGCTTCGTGTTTGTAGCTACAGTACCAGCCGTCTTTTGGAAATGTCAGCCAGTTTGGGCTCGTGGGTTACGTTACGCACTGTACCTCCTCGCGCATCATCGTCGCCGCCTTCCTCGCTGGACACTCCTCCGGACTCGTACCCGTACCTGCGCGCGTGGAGGGTGGGAGCGCCATCCCAGACACTTCCACGCATTTCCTCTGGTTCTACCGAAGGCGATGACTTGCTCATCGTGTGGGTACGTGCCGCCCAGCGGCACTAAGTTCTGCCCCAACTGCGGTGCGCGCATGGCGCCGGCGACGGGCGGCGTGCCCGTCCTGATGCAGCCAATGCCCGTGCCGCCGCCCAACGGCTACTACAACACTGGGTACGCACAACCGCCGCCGATGCCACAGCAGCAGGCGCCATGGAACGGAGGCACCGCGTATAACGGTACGTTTAGGCATTACGCAATGGAGCGTTAAACACTCGTGTAGACTAAATGGTGGCTCGTGTATGACATAGGAGCGCCAACGATGGCGCCGCCGCCGGTGTATACGACCGACCCTATGGCAGCGGCTGCGGCTCCACCCATCGCGAACCCGGCGAACAAGGCCAAGGCCAAGATCGAGGTGCCGCCGGCCGCGACCGGCGAGGAGGCCGCAGCGATCTACAAGCGCATGCTCGCGGCCGTGCGTGGCGCCAACAGCAACAACGACGACGTGGTCTCGGCGTTCAAGCGTGACTGCAAGGCCTACGGGCAAGGCGAGCTTAAGGCCAAGGTGTTCCACGAGCGGCTCGGGTCGTACTTTGGCGGCGCGATGATGGTCGAGCACATGCTGCCGCAGCTCGCGCGGCTGATCCCGGACGATACGATGCGTAAGAAACTGCTCAAGGCCCACGTCCGTATCAAGGAAGAACAAGTCAGCCAGTCCCAGGCAACGACAAATTTGGAGCGCCACAGTTCCATGTCAAGTATGTCGTCGGGCCATGGGTACGACGGCGATCGCGCGCGTCCGTCGTCCGTGGCGGACATGCGTGGCTCGGAAGCCGGCAACGGGAACGGCACGAAATCCAAGAGCGAGCGGCTCTCGTCCATGACCTCCAAGCTGCGCGTGCAAGGCTACAGCGACAATCCCAAGTGCTCGATCTGCAGCGCCGAGTTTGACCACCTCAAAAAGCGCCGCCACCGATGCCGCAAGTGCGGCGCTAGTGTGTGCAGCCTCTGCTCGCCGGCCAAGATGCTGGTGCCGCCCGAACAGGTCGTCACGGACGCCAAGAACTACGATCCGTCCCACCCGCAGCGCGTGTGCACGATCTGCGCGCCGCTGCTCCACAACTTCCAAGAGGGTATGATCTCGCAGTACGCCAACTGCCACAAGGACAACCCGCACGAGTCCAAGACGCGGCTCCACTTGCCCTACAGCAAGTCGCTCGAGCAGGAGTGCCGCAACGCCGCCGACATTCTCGGCAACTTTTTCCGCGCCGACTTTGGCGCCAACAGCGACCGGTCGATCCCTGTCGCATTCCTCAAGCGTGCCCATGGGCTCGCGTTCCTCACGGTCATCAAGGCCGGACTCTTCATCTCGGCCAAGGCCGGCAGCGGCATCGTCGTCGCCAAGCTGCCGGACGGTTCGTGGTCGGCGCCCTCGGCGATCGGCACGGCCGGCATCAGCGGCGGCTTCGAAGTGGGCGGCGAGATCGTCGAGTTCATGATCATCTTGGGCTCTAGCGGCGCCGTCAAAGTGTTCCACCGCACACAAGTGAGCATCGGCGGCGGACTCAGCGTTGCCGTCGGGCCCTACGGACGCGACGCTAGTGCACAGGCCGCCGCGAGCCGAGGCGGCGTCAACGCCAACTACAGCTACTCGCACAGCCGCGGGCTCTTTGTGGGCGTGTCGCTCGAAGGCGCCGTGGTCACGAGCCGCGCCGAAGTGAACAGCAACTTTTACGGCAAACAGCTCACGCCCGAGGAGATCCTCAATGGCCACGTGCCGCAGCCCCGTGCGGCGCAGTGCCTCTACGACGCGATCAACGACGCCATGGCGGGCATCGCGCGCCACGACGCCAGCGTCGCGCAGGCGCAGTCCACGGGCTGTATCCACTGCGCGTGCCAGCAGTTTGTCAGCAAGAACCCGTTCTCCAAGAAGTGCAAGACCTGCAGCCACACACACGACAAGTAATGGGT
>JAADXJ010000481.1:0-20432 GCA_023337735.1 Pythium biforme
GCTCAAACCCGTCGTTCGTAAGATGCGCCGCTGGATGATGTTACTATTGAAGGGGGCTGAAGTCCAAAGCCCCTTCTACCTCTTCTGGCTTCGTCTCGTGACGTTCAGCACCGTGTACCTCGCACTCATCGTGCCGTACCGATGCGCCTATGACGATCTTGAGCGATGGACATCCCTTCCTATCCTGGCTCGTACGCTGGAGAGTTTGTGTGAGATCGTCATCTGGTGGGACGTTTGGTTTCACTTTCGTATTCACGACAGTTTGGCTGCGATGGAGCTCTACGAGCAAGACCACTTGGAAGCATACAAGCGCGAGCGACTTCTCTGGGATGTATTGGCTGCATTCCCACTTGAACGGTTGGTCACAGACCAGTTTACCGGCGCGGGACAATCTGTGGTTCGACGAGTGCTTCGGCTCAACCGGTGTTTTAAGGTGGCCAACCTTTCCCATTACCGTCTCGAAGTCAACCGTCGCAGTGTGACGTACGAGCGGAACCGATTGATTACACTCTCGCTGCTCTATTTGCTTATGATGTACTGGACCTCGTGTGCGTACATTGCGGTGGCGTTGCACGCCGGATTTGGCGACGACTGGCAAGCATGGCTGCCTTCCAAGCTTCTTTACAACACGGACGATACGAGCATCTTGATGCTGCGATTCTTGCGCGGCTGTTCGTTCGCGGTGACAGCATTTGTCAAGAAGGCCAAGACCTTCACACCGACTCAAACGCTCACGCACGCATTCACTGTCATTGTGAGCTTTGTGGGACAGCTCATCATGGCGTTCATGATCGGTGAAATTGCGACGCTCTATATGCTGTTCATCGACAACGAAGTCGTGTTTCGGAAGAACCACATTTCCGTGGAGCATTTCATGTCGAGGAAACGACTTAGTCCGCATCTCAAGCTTCGCTGCAACGCCTTCTTGACGTCATGGTGGTCCTCCCATGGTGGCGTCGACTACCAAGCGATCTTCGAGGATTTACCCCCGACCGTGCGGACAGAGGGAATCGCGTTTATAGCGCGAACGCCCTTGAACAAGTTCATGGATCGAGTGTTTCGTCCGCTCACGAACGCGAGTGGCGGTAGCCCGTTATCTGCCGCTGACGAAGAAGACGCTATTGCCACCAACGCCGACGTCACAGTGGAGAATCTGATGCACTCGATCGCGCATCATTTGCACTTTGAAGGATATCCACGAGGAGAGGATGTAGTCGTCGAAGGCAGAGTCTGCTGCGCCGTGTTTTTTGTGGTTCGAGGCAACTTGTTCACGAGGAGCGCGTCGAATCCGGCGCTTTACCATGCAATGCGGTACAGACCCGGCGACTACTTCGGCGAGAAAGGATTACTCGGCCATTCGGTGAGTCTATATACCGTGTCGACGATTCGAGCATGCGATTTGTTCGTGCTTCGCGCAGAGCATCTCTTAGAGGCTATCAAGTCACAGCCGTTCTTCTCGGTGATCTTCCGCATGGCTCAAGATATCGTGCGTGAGAAGAGTTCGTTGGAGGATTACTTCAAGGACACGATCAACAAGAACCGTCGCGAAGTGCTCCATCGTCGTCTCTCGGCACCGCTACTATCGAACGCGCCGACGCCAAACTTTTCTCGCCCTCGAGGCAAGTCGAAGCGCAGTATTCAAGGCCTGGAAAGCTCGCCCACGATTCAGGAAGTGCTCGAGCAAAGTGGACAGCTCGAATGGGAGGAGGCGTTTGCGCAGTTCATGCAGTTGCTGGTGCCAAAAGGCAAGCTCAATGTCTCAGCTGCGAGCGACCTGGAAGACGCTTTCGAGAATTCGCCACCAGATAAAGACGAGTCTCCTCGGCCCGCATCCGTTTCACCACCTCCGGCAACGAAGCGGTCCCGTACAACATTTATATCTGCATCATCTCAGCGCAGTGGTCTGAGTGGCCTAAGCGGGATCAGCAGCGCCAGCAGCAATCGCAGCATGCGAACACTTCGATCTCCTTCTCCGTCGATCCAGCCAGATATGCCCTTTGTTCGTGCTCCTGCTCCAACTGTCGACGACATGCCGTTGTCTCCCAAGAGGTCATCGCCATGCATCACTGATTTACCGCCACTCCGCAAGACGCCTTCGCCAATGGTGGCGACACCGACCATTACGGAGGCCCCAGTCTACGAACCCCCAAGCGCAGAGCAGACTGATACTGACCAAATGTGAGCTTCGCAGTTTTCATAGGGTGCACGCATGGTGGACGTAGTCAACTAAGAGTGACAAGGAACCACCAAAGAAGAACACCTCCCACCAGAGCAGTCCCCCCAGTCTTGCTTGATTACGTTTTTAGATTTGCACAGCGGCGTCGTCGTCTTCGTGCTGGCGCCGTTTCTCCGCGGCTTCCTCGCGCAACAAGCAAAAGCCGCGCCGGAGGAACAGCGCGCGCTCACGCGTCTCGACCTCGAGGTCCAGCGTGCGGCACGGATGGCAGAACACGAGCGACAGGCACCGCGCCGGCACCGACGGCTTGTACTGCGCGAACGTCTCTGTGCGCGCACCCAGTAGCACCTCCACGAGGTCGAGCGTCTCGGCCTTGGCGTCTGCGCGCGGGCTCGACGCGCCGTCGCTCGGGTCGCGCCACGAGAGCCAGCGGCACTGCACGTCCGAGAACAGCACACGCACGTGCGGGCTGCCACGCGCGCCGTACTTGGTCACCGTGAGCCCGCGCACGAGTTGCTCCTTGAACTGCGCGAGGAAGAGCTGCTCTTTTTCATGCTGCTCAAGCTTGGCGCGGGCCTTGTCCTCCAGGGCCTGCAATGCCGACTGGACACGCGCAGTCGCGCGGCGCTCGGCGCTCAGCTGCCGCTGGAGCTCCCCGATCTCGAGTGCATCGGAGCGGGGGCCCACGGTCTCACTTGTCGTGGTCTCCAACGTCCCACGTCGTGGCGTGACGGGCTCCGTTTGCTGCGCGGCCATGACGGTGCGCACTTGCTCCCGAAGCGACTCGTTGAGTTGCGTGAGTGCCGCGAGCTTGTCCTCGAGCTCGATGTGCGCGTCTTGCTGGTGCTGGATCGTGGTCTCGTGGCACGAGAGCTCGATCTGGAGCTCCTCGAGCTGCGCACGCAGCGCGTCGCGGGACCGCAGTAGCTGCCGCAACAATGCGATCGCCGGCGACTCGTTGGAGGAGCTCGTCCCGGGCGGCGCCTCGGCGGGCGCGGTGGCCACCTCGGTCTGGATCGCCGCGAGTGCCGCGCGCTCTTGGCTCTGCTCGTGCGTGCGCAACGTGAGCTGCTCGTTGAGCGCCGACTTGACGAGCTGCGCAGCCACGAGCCGCGCGTGGAGCTCCTCGGTCTGGTGCTGCACGTCGCGGTGCTCGACCTGCAGCTCGTGCATCTGCAGCAGTACGCCGTCGTGCTCGTGCTGGAGCGCGTCCATCGCCGCTTGCAGCGCGGCGATCTCGTCGCGTAGCGATGCGGCGTCGCGCTCAACCGCACCACAGCGCTGCATCGCACGCGTGCTCTGTGTCAACGCGTCGTCCAGCTTCTCCTGGAGCTCTTGGCGCTCCGCCTGGAGCGTGTCCAGCAGCTCCACCGACTCGCGCGTCGACGTGTCGCGCTGCTGCTCGAGCGCAGCTCTCTCTCGCTCGAGCGCCGCGAGCTTGCCTTTAACCATAAGGAGCTGTGCCTCCAAATGGGCGTTCTTGTGGGCCAAATCACCGGCGAGCACGTCCGACTGCGTGGCCTTGACGGTCTCTGTCACGGCCGTGAGCACGCTCGACCACGTGCTCACTTTCGGGCTCGCGTGCGCATTGAAGATCGACCGCGCGCGGCCCGTGGTGGGGCTGCCTGGCACCGGCGACTTGATGGTGTTTCCCTTCTGGGCCGCAAGCACGACAGTGCCAATGGTCTTGAGCTTGGGTGGCGTCGGCGGGAAGCTCATGGGTTGCGACGACACGTCCGCGAACGTGACGGCACAGCCGGCGGGGGCCGCGCAGCCCTTGGTGACGCGCTGGACCACGTCGTCGAACGCAATACCTTGCATGTCGGCGCCGTCGACCGCGCGCACACGCAGGCCCTCGACGACCACATGCGCGTAGTCGCCGATCGCGCGGCACCGCGCGTTGTAGGTGGCCGCTTTGCTCGGCCCGGGCGTCGCATCGATCGACGCGACGCGGCACGCGTACCCGCGGCGCGGAGGCGCCTCGTCCTCGCTGTCAAACACGAGCCCGTGCGGGCGGGTCGAGTCGAAGACGACGCGTACTTCCTTCTTGAACTTGGCGTGCGTGCGGTGCACCGCGCTGTCGCCCCGGAGCAGCTCCTGGAGGCGCCGCTGGCGGCTGGCCGAGGCGGTGGACGCGTCGAGGGCGTCGTCCGCGCGGACCACGACGCCGCAGAACTTGAGTACCATCGTCTGGTGCAGGGCTTGGTGATCACGACGATAAGCGACACTGGTGGCGACCGAGGCAGGAGAGATTGGCATCGCCTGGGCCTGTTCCCGGCGCGTGCTGTTCTGAGCGGAGTCCGTGCTATACTTGGTGCGCGGCAGCAGCAGATCCCTGCCCCCACCATGAGAACGTTTTGGTGCATTCCGTGGCATGGGTATCCACGCTGTCATTGCCGTGGCTCGGGAAGGACAGGACTCGGCCATGCGACCGTCGTCGTCCTCCTCTGCCACGGTCGTGCGCGCGCGTGCGCTGGTGGATCTCCTTGGGGGAACCCAGCCGCCGGTCCACGCCCTCGTTGGGCTTGCTGCCGAAGGCGTCGTGGTGTTTGACAGCGATGGTGGATGGCCAACGGCACTAAGATTCATGTCGTTGCTCCAGACACGCATCGCCAACCGCACCCCGGCGACGGCACACTGCGAGGCTAGCAACAGGACGCATGGCTTGTGCGTGGTTCACGCGGCGTAAAGTGTCGCTGGGTGGTGAGCAGCGACGGGGACGCGTGAGCGATCCCAGTTCGATGCCCAGTCGACCCCGACGACGCTGCACTGACTGCGTCCACGACATTGATCTGGCATGTGTTGGTCTCCGAGGGCGTTCGGAAGACCCCGAGGGTCGCTTTCGGGACGACCGAGCACAAGTCCACGCGGTGGACAGCACCGTGGCTTGTTCGATTCAGGAACAAATACGCCGGATCCCTCCAAGCACCGGTGCGGAATGGAATCGTCAACAACTTGTCGGCGCCGCCGGCTTCGTCAGTTTCAAGGTGCCGGCAATCACCGTCGGCTTGGTGCCATCGCACCCCTTTGGTCGACTCGATGCAGCGGCGTGTACTGCGATCGGGGAGTGCGACAACTGCGTGAACCGCACCGTCTCCGGCTGAAACAGTCGACCGGCCCTCTGTGAGTTGCTGCATCGGCCCTATCCTCACAATGTCCGTCTCGGGCCAGCGTCCGAGTTGCAGAAACGCCTCGGCGTTCCCCTCGAGATCGGTGCTGCCGTGTTTCAGCTCCGTGGCCCCGTACAAGACCACGTCGTGGGCTGCAGCAACGTGTGCTGGTCGTGGTTGAGGATCTTTGCGATCACCCTCGCGTTCCGTTCGACTGTCACGTCGGCAACGATGCCCAAGCCGAGCTGCACTTCGTCCGGCGCTCCGGCCGCCATGGTGATCGTTTTCAGTTTGCCACGACTACCTGTCCGAGACGGACCGATAGTACGAAGCCATGAATCGAGTCCGTGTAGCGCGGGTGGAGGTAGCACGCGCTTTGGGAGTGGTCAACACAAATGGGCTCACCCGTCACGCTGTCCCTGTTGTTCGGGTTTCATTAGGTTCACATCGGGCCTCCTCCTGCGCGTCGTCCGATGGAGTACCATCGTGGATGGATGGTGTGGATATTGATACGACACTGGATGAAGCCATCGACTGGGGAAGTCACAAGGACGGGCATGTCCACGGGCCTTGACGTCGCTTCCCGCTTGTCGCCAAGACAAGTGAGGAGGTGGGCCAACCGAGCCTGCCCAGAAAGCGAACGTTCGATGGATTACTAAAGTGTCAATGGAAAACCCTCCCTGTCACTGATCACTCGGAGACGTCGCCCGCGTCGTCTGCCACAGTCAGCGCCTGCGTCTGCTCCGACTCCGGCTCCACCTCGGTCCCGGCCTGCTGCTCGGCTTTCCCACCGTCGGCCGCGCGTTTCCGCATCTGCTTCTCGGCCTCGATGCGCTTGCGGCGGCTCTGGATGACCGACAGCTCGGCCTTCTCGCGCTTCCACTGCTCGAGCGGCCGCGCGACATAGTCAAACGGCAGCACGCTCAGCAGCTTGATCCACTTGGCGTACGTGCGCGTGAGCTCCTCGTGGCGGATGATGTGCTGGAAGATGTGGTCCTTCTTGAACTGCTCAATGCGCGCGCAGACCTCGGCGTCGCCCTTGAAGTCCAGCGCCGGGTGCGAGGTCTGCACCGATTCCTCGAGCTTGTTGTTGTAGATCTCAAAGTGCGCCTGCGCCATGTAGAGGCCCACGCTCGGCGCCTTGGGCAGGTCCATCTTGGCCATCTCGAACGCGCGGGAAATGGTCTCCAGCCCGGTCGTGCCGGCCACGACCTCGCACGCCGTGCCGATCATCTTGCGGATGTGGTGCAGCAAGAAGCTCTGGCCCAGCACGCGCAGCCGGACCCACTCCATGCCGTTCTCGACGAATGGCTTGTCGGCGCTGAACGACATCATGTACCGCTGGCACTTGGGGCTCGACGGCTCGAGCTTGGACGTAAAGTTGTGGAAATTGTGGGTGCCTTCAAACTCCTTGAGCACGCGCACGAGACGCAAGTACGTCTCGTCGTCCATGCGGTACGCTTGCTGCTTGGCGAGCGTCGTGGCGTCGACCACGACCGCATCGTCGCCCTCGCCCTCGCCGTCGCGCTCCAGCAGTTCGAGCGACCAGGCCTTTTGGAGCTGCACGCCGGCGGGGGCGACGGCCTGGGCAGGCGTGTGCTCGACAATGTCGCGCGGCGCAAACATGAACGACGGCGCGAGGTACTCGTACGTGCGCTTGTCGCACGACATCTTGGCGTTGAAGTTCTTGGTCGTCGTGACCATGTGCATGAGGCGGATATCCGCCGGCAGCTTGGCGTTCACGGACGCCAGAAACGCCGCGACGTCGTCGGGCACGTGGAGCTTGGCCGTGACCATCTGGCCGGCGGCGTGGACGCCCTTGTCCGTGCGGCCGGCGCGGCTCCAGCCGATCTTCTGGAGGAACCCGTAGTTGCTCTCGGCGATCGCACCAGCTTCAAACAGCGCGCGCTCGAGCTCGGCCTCGATCGTCTTGACGCCTTCGTTCCTGTTTTGGGAGACAAGGCGTCAGCCATGAACTGGACACAACCATTGGTGGGCACCGACCACCGTACATTTGCATGCCCGAGTAGTCCTTGCCACAGAACGCGATCCACATGCCGTAGCGGCGCTTGGGCGCCTCGGGCACGACCGGCGCCTCGGTGACCTCGTTGCGGTCGCGCGCGAGCTTGCGCTGCACCGCGTACGAGCCCGGGTGGATCTCCTCGGGGAAGCCCAGGCGCCGGTCCACGCCGTCGTTGGGCTTGCTGCCGCGGTCATTTTCTCTGTGGCCTCCGCCGCCATCGTCCCGGCGCGACTGCTTGTTCTTGCGGCGCACGGCCCAGTGGGTCTGCTTGCGCTTCCCGCCGCCGGCCATGATCTCCGCGGACTTGGTGACGAATGCCCACGACTGTATTATGTGTGGCTCTTCCCCCCACGGCTGGAAAGTCCATTGGTGGCACGGGACACGGGTACGGTGTACCATTCGATGGTACACCATAACCCAGTATTCGTAACCTGTATTCGGAATGTCGCAGGGATCGCTGCTGTAACCGAGATCATCCGTACCCCTGTCCGCCCTCTGGTGTACCGCTTTCTTGGTACACGTGCTCTCGACTCGTCCGCCCCACACACATACTTTGGAGCTTTTCGGAAGGCGCCGATCCCCAACACCAGAACCACCATGAAGCTCGTGCGTCCGTCGCTGCTGCGGCGCGCGGCCGCGCTGGCCCGTCCCACGCGCGCGCCCGCCGGCTCCGCGCTGTTGCGCTCGCTCGAACGCCGCGCGTTTTCCATCGCGGCGCCGCCCGCGCAGAGCGGCGGAAGCGACGACCTGCTCGAGCGTCCGGACCCAAGCCGCATCCTCAAGCCCGAGCTGTCGCCCACGGCCAAGAAGCAGTTCTCGCTCGTGGACGAGCTGCCCGGCCTGCCGCAGCTCAAGCCGGCGAGCCAGCTGCAGGCGCCGCAGACCGAGATCACGACGCTTCCGTCGGGTCTGCGCGTGATCTCGCAGGAAACCTACGGCCAGGCCGCGACCGTCGGCATCTTTGTGGACGCCGGCTCGCGCTGCGAGGACGCGTCGGAAGTCGGCGTGACGCACCTCCTTGAGCACCTGGGCTTCAAGGGAACGCCCACGCGCTCCCACGCCGAGCTCGTGCGCGAGATGGAATCGATCGGCGCGCTCGCGACCTCGTCATGCGGCCGAGAGCAGATCATTTACACGGTCGACGTGCTGCGCGACAACGTGGCCAAGGCCGTCGAGCTCCTGGCCGACTCGGTGCTCAACGCCGAGGTCACGCGCGAGGACATTGAAGGCATCAAGACCATCATGCAGATCCAGACCGAGGACCTCCACGAGAACCCGCAGATGCTGCTCCAGGAGTACATCCACTTGGCCGCCTACGGCGCCGACCAGGCGCTCGGGCGGCCGCTGCAGTGTCCGCTCGACCAGATCGACGCCATCTCGCTCGAGACCGTGCAGCAGTTCCGCCAGAAGCACTTTGTTGCCGACAAAATGGTCGTCGCTGGCTCGGGCATCGACCACGCGACGCTCGTGAAGCTCGCGCAGACGCATTTCGCCAACGTGCCCCCCGCCGACCCGCGCGCGTTCCGCAGTGCGCCGCCGGCGTCCAAGCCCGCGCCCGTGCACTACCGCGGCGGCATTCACACGCTCGACAACCCCGAGACGGACTTTTCGTACGTGTCGATCGCGTTCCCGACGGGCGGTTGGCACGACGACGACCTCGTGCCCGTGTGTGTGCTCCACACGCTGCTGGGCGGCGGCGACAGCTTCTCGGCCGGCGGGCCCGGCAAGGGCATGTACTCGCGCCTGTACACGAGCGTGCTGAACCGGTTCTACTGGGTCGAGTCGGCCTTTGCGTTCTCGTCGATCCACAATGACGTGGGTCTGTTGGGCATCTACGGCGCCGGTGCGCCGTCCCACACGAGCAACCTCGTGGCGCTGCTGCTCAACCAGCTGCTCCACGTCGCCAACTTCGCGGTCGACGCGCTCGAGCTCCAGCGCGCCAAGAACCAGCTCAAGTCGAGCGTGCTCATGAACCTCGAGTCGCGCATGATCCTGTACGAGGACATTGGCCGCCAGCTGCTCACGTACGGCGCGCGCGAGTCGCCCGAGGCCGTGTGCGCCAAGATCGACGCTGTCACGGCCGCCGACGTCCAGCGCGTCATGCGCGAGGCCATGCAGCACAAGCCCAGTGTCGTGTACCACGGCGACGCGCGCCGGTTCCCGACGTACGAGCAGGTCGTCAAGGGGCTCGACGAGGGCATGCGCAACCTGCAGTAAGTTAGAACACGCATCCGCTCATACGCCAGTCCTGGATAGACCTACAGTACACACGAAACACCAACACATTCCCACGCCACATCCCCCACATCCCCACACGCGCGTTTTGTCCATGAACAGAATAAATTACACACACGCGTGGGCGCTTCTGCCCGTCCGCTCGACACCATCGAAAGACCACGTTGGCTAGAAGGCGGCGACGTCCGGGAGATCGGGCAGCGAGCCCACCGAGCTGGTGGGTGCTTTGCTCCTCGAAGCCGGAGCGGACGCTGGTGCTGCTGGGGCCGGCGGGTGGTCCACGTCGAAGCTCTTGGGGCTCGGCAGCTGCGGGCCGATGAAGCGCTCTTCTTCTGCCTGCGCCGATGACGCCGTCGCGTGTAAGGGCGGCTGCATCATGGCAAAGGCTTGCTGCATCTGGCCGGGCGCGGTCATGGGAGCGATGCCGCCGACGTAGCCCAAGTGTGGGTAGTACGGCGTGGGCATGGTGACACCGGGGCCGTAGGGCACGGCAGGGAAGCCCGTCGTCGAGTAGTGGACCGCCGAGTACGGCGCCGCGTACGACATGGGCATGGCGAACGGCGTGGTCGCCGGGTAGCCAGGCGCGTACGGCGCCTGCAGGGGGTAGCCCATGGGCATCTGCATGGTCGTGGCAGGCGCACTCTGTGGCGCTTGCGGCACGGCAGCAGTCTGGCTGGGCACTTCTGGTGCCGTAGTGGGCACGGTCGGTGCCGACACGGGAGGCACTGGCGTTGTGGCTGCCAATCCGGCTTCTGCCACCGCTGGCGAAGCCACCGCGGGGGCACTCGCTGGCGGTGCCACGGCTGCCACGGGCTCGGCTGCTGGAACGGCATGGGGCTCGGTCGTCGTTGGAGTGCTCGTCACGGCAGCCGGGGTGATGGGATCAACGACGACCAGCGCCGTCGACATGGCCTCGCTGTTGCTGCTCGCCAAGGCCGCGGCCTGCTCGACTTCCTTGTCGCGACGCTGGATGCGCTCCGTCGGGGACGTGTATTTGTCCCGCCGCTTGGCCTTGCGCGAGACGTCCTTGATCTCGTCGGCCTTCAGCAGCGCGTCCTGGGACTGCTTGAGCTTCTCGGCCTCGGCGAGCAGCTCGACCTCTTTCTTCTTAAGCTCCTTGGCCTTCTTCTCGAGCGCGCTCTTCTCCTTGCTCTTCTTGCGCTCCTTGCGCTCGCGCCGCTCCTGCTTGAGCTCTTCTTCTTCTAGGCGCTTCATCTCTTCGCGGTGCTGACGCGCGAGCTCCTCGGCAGCAGCCGCGGCGTCGGCTTCTTGGCGCGCCTTCTCTTTGCGCGCGCGTCGCCGCTCGTCCTTGCGCTTCTGGCTCTCCGTGGCGCGCTGCCACTGATCGTCCATGCTGGAACGACGCACGGGCTCGTCCGGCAGCGGCCCACTGCTTACTGACGCCTGCCGCGAGCGCGCCACGACTTCAAGACGAGTGGCTTCATCTTGCTCTTGCTGAAGCCGCTTCAAACGCCGCTTCTCCCGGCGGCGCCGGCGTGCCTCTTCTTCGCCATCCAGCTCGTCGGCCTCTACCGTCGTGGCAGGTACGTCTCCGGTATCCGCCTCTGCCGTGAGCTCGGTGGGCATGCTCGCCTCGCCAAACAGGAGGTCGTCCTCACCAAAGAGACCGCCGCCCGTTGCTTGTGCTTCTTCGCCATCCTCCTGTTGGGCGTCGACAGTCGGATCGTCATGCAGCGTCTTGGAACTCCGCTTGTCCTGCTTGCTCTTCTTCTTGGCCTTTTCTTGCAGCGACTGGCGCTTGATGAACGGATCGTCCTCCGAGTCGATCTCTTCCAACTCAAACGGCGTCATCATGGCGACTTGCTTCGGCGTCAGCGCTTTGGGCGTCGAGGTCTTGGAAGTCCGCGACGTCTCGGCCGCCGACACCGTGCGGTACCGCTCGTCGTCGACCGTCTCTCCGTCGCTCCATCCGCCTTCTTCTTCGTCATCATCTTCGTCGTCGTCGTCGTCGTCGTCGTCCTCGCCGCGGCGACGGTGGACCACCGAGGGCCGCGGCTTGGTCTTGGCGTCCTTGCGCATGCTCGTGAGCCGCGCGGCCGCCATCTCGGCGTAGAGATCCCGATTCGACTCGAGCTTCTTGGTCACGCGCTTGCGCTGCTTCTCCTCGTGCTTGCGCGCGAGCCGCGCCTGCAGCACTGGGTCCACAAAGTCGTTTGTGCTACCGGGGCGCCCACGGCCGTTCGACGCCGGCACGACCACGGTACCAAACGTCGGGCCGTTCTGCTCGAATAAGAAATCGTCACTCGCGAGCGGCACGGCTTGGCTCTTAGGCGCGCCGTTCAAGAGATCCGTGTCCAGCGACAGCACGGGGCCGTCGACCACATCGTACCGCGAGGGGCCGTCGCCATTTCCATTGCTCGAATCGCCGTACAGCCCCCAGTCGTCCGGCTCGTCGTGCTTGTTGCCCAGGGACGACGTGAGGCTCTCGGAGCTGCCCGCACGGAACAGCAGCTTGTCGTCCGGTGGCGAGAGCGCCAAGGGCGACACGGGGGCGCCGCGCGCGCGGCGGTCGTCGTCGTCGCTGTCGTAGTAGCCTCTCCCTTGCGCATTGTCGTCCGCGCCGTCCTCGTCGCTGAGCAGATCGTTCTCGGCGTGCGGGAGCTGTTCCTGTTCGTACCGCCGCGCGTGCTGGACGGCCGCGGCCGCCGCTTTGCCATAGTTCTCGTCCTGTTCATCGTCCTCGTCGTCCTCGTCCTCGTCCTCACTGTTGGCAAAGAGCGCGCTCTTGTCGGCGACACGCGTGTGATGTTGTCCGCTGCTCGTCGCGTGGCTACTGCCATTGTCTCCAACAGGCGAGCGATCTTCCTCGGTGGCGACGGTCAGGAGCTCGAGCCACTTGCGCTGGTCCTCGCGCGTGGGCGCCGCGCACATCAATAGCTTCTTGTCGCGCGTCTCGAACGTAAACCCAAACGGGTACGTGTGGAAGTTGCCTTTGCCGTCCCACGCGCTCACGCACTTGAGCGCCTGCGCGTTCTCGAGCGGCTTGTGGGGGTTCTCGGCGTACGCCTGACCGGACTTGAACGTGCGCAGCACCACGGCCTTGCCCGTGGTCGGGAGTTCCTCCCACGTGGCCACGCAGTAGCGGTCGTGCATGACCGGCATGGTCCCGCCGCGCTTCTTGAGAGGCCCTTCCAGGAGCACGACCTGTGCGCGGTCGCCCATGGTGTCGGGTAGTGGGAGACCGAGGGAGCTTGGGGAAATGGACGCTGGGCGGCTTCTAGCGGCCTGGCGAAGACGGGACTGGGGTGGCTGGATAGCGGAGACGCGGCGGCGTCGAATGCGCGGGCGTTGGTGGAATAGACACGTGCGTGAGGGTCGCCAGCGCGCCGTCCGTCCGGTCGTGACGAGGTGGTGGTTTTGTGGCGGCGACTGCTTCAAGCCGTGCTGTGCCCGTGGGTGTGACTGGGAAACGAGAAACAACCCAACGAGGCCCTTGGGGACGCACGGACGACCAACAAGACGATTCGATTGGACAAAATCGAGAATCACCCTCTATCTAATTGGATGAATATGTTTCCGCCAATCGACATCGTTAGACGGGGTTAAAGAGCCGCAAGCAGTGCAGCAACATAGATCACGGGGCATTGAAGGTGGGGCAGACATGCGTCTCTCTCTCTCTCTCCGCCCAGGCGTTCGGGCCAAGCCACGAGCCATCCAATACCAATAGGGCACTGGGTTACCCGGCCCCCCATGGCTTCTCGATCTGCAGGCCAGTTCGACGGTCTGCTGGACACGCCCAAGACCGCCTCGCGGCTCGGTGGCGGCGCGTATACCGTACTACTACGTCGTATACGAGACGTCCAACGCACGCACTGCAGTTCATGGGTTTTCAGTTGTTTAGCCGTGGTGTTGATCAGACCGCGCGCTCCTGTCTTTCGGGGACCGCGGTACTGCGTAGGATCCAGGTTGACTCATGGTCGAACTACTGTACTACCGCACGGCCACGTCGACGACGCTTCCGCCGCGCGTCTCGCGGCGTACGCTGCGTGCGGCGGCCTGGAGCTGCCGCAGCAGCAGCTCCTGCTCGTGGAGAGACGAGCTGATGGACTGGAACACCTCTTCGGACGCGCTGGACGAGGCCACACTGGCCGCGCGGCTCGGCGTGCGCGACTCGTCGCCGCCACTGTAGCTGCTTGCGCTGTGGAACAGGCGCGCACTCGCCGAGCCGCCCGAGTCGCCGCGCACGCGCTCCATCTCGCTCGTGTCGAGCGTGAGGAGCACGCCGCCGTCGGCGCTGCGCTGGCTCAACAGCTCCGGGTCTTCCTCGTAAATCACGTCTTCGTCGTCAATGTACTCGATCTCTTCGTTCGGCGCGCCGACGACTGCGATCGGCGACGTGAGCGAGACCATACTGGGCCGCCGGCTCGTCGCGCTGCTGTGCGAAGACGAGGTGGAGAGGCGGTGCGTGTGCTGGGCCGTGGACAGCGCGAACCGCGAGGACACGCGCGGCGCGCGGAGCTCCGAGGGCGACACGTGGCCCGCGTACAGCACCGTGCCGTCGTAGCTACTGGCGCTGCTGCTGCTGGTCGCGCTGAGCCGGTGGGGCGTGCTCCGGAACGACGCCGTGATCTCGCCGTACGAGGCCTCGGTGGGCGTCTCGGACATGCGCAGCGGCTCGTGGATCGTCGGCGACTTGGCCCAAATGTCGGTGGCCACCTCGCCGCCGAGCATGGGCGTCGAGACCGTGTGCTCGTGGTCCTCGCGCATGAGCTGGATGCACGGCGTGCACAGCCGCGAGGAGCTCGCGGCGTTGTCGTCCGTGCGCAGCGGCTTGACTTGGAGCACGTCGGTGCTCTTGACGAGGCACTTGCGGCACACAACGGCGCCGCACACACAGCACGCGCGCTTGGTCCGCAATAGGGAGAACGGCCGCGCGCACACGCCGCAGTCGTGGTGGAGCTGCGCCACCTCCCACTCGTGTTGGGACGAGAGCGCGTAGGGCTTGGGCGTGCCCGCCACGTCGTGGAGCTTGTGGAGACTGAGGAGGAAGCGCTTGTAGAAGCTGCGCGGCACGCTGTTGCTCTTAAAGTCGTTGCGCATGGTCATGAAGAGCTCGGTCGCGTGCGGGCTGCGCTCCGACGGCAGCATGAGCAGCACGCTCTTGCAGGCCACGCGCACCGAGCGCTTGGACTTGAACAGGTCGGGCACTTCCGGGCAGGCCACCGGTAAGATCACACGGAACGCGTAGGGCTTGCCGCTGGCGTCGACGCCCAGTCCCGAGGACTCAAAGTGGCACGAGTCCATGCGGAACCGCAGCGTAAACGGCTCGTAGGCGACCCACTTGATGCCTTCATACGTGGCGTCGCTGGCCTGCGGGACATTGTGGAGCACCGCAGCGTCGATCGTGTAGGGGAAGAGCGTCTTCTGGACGGTGTAGTACGCCGCGCGCGTGTCGCTGCGGAAGCACTGCGCGACGTCGCGGTAGTGGCCGTGGACCGTGCCAAACACGCGCGAGACGCTGGCGTTGACGCGCGTCTTGTGCGGCGCCTTGTACTCGCTGAGCCCGTCGACCTCGGCGTGCGCGCGCCACGGCGGGCTATTGACGAGGTACGTGCCGCGCGAACGCTGGTACACAGCGCACTCGTGGAGCGCCTTCGCAAGCTCCTTGGTCGCGTCGGCGCGCAACGCCTCGAGCCGCTCGGCGCTGAGCAGCAGTGGCTGCGGGAAAAAGTCGTCGGTGACCGGGAACGGCTTGTCGGGGCGGCGGGTACGGGGCTGGTAGTACATTCGTGCGTGGAGAGAACTGAGAGTGTGGTGGTCGAACCCGAGATGCACGGAGATGATACAGTAGGTGAGACCGAGCCACAGCACGACGCAGTCACCTTGGGAGACGAACAAGTGGTCGTCTCGACGGTTGGAAACGAGGACACGACGCGGTGTACAAACACGCACACAAAAGACGAGAAGAAGACGGCGAATTGGCAAATGAGCGAGCGAGGGAATGGATACGCAAGCGTGCGGGTCGGTCCGTCCACCGACGCCGCGGACACGGCGCCAGCGGCCTCGGGTGACCAAGTTACTGCTCCTAGTACTGCTGCACGCCGTCCAACGTGGCAGGCAGGCAGGCACGCGACCACCCAACCGGCTTGACAGACGGCCGAGCGGCGCCCACGAATCCCAACAGTGCATTCAAGCATGTGAGCTCCAGCTGCTGGCGGCAACAGACACCATCTCGTGGGCTCGAGGGAGCCCGCTTTGGCTCCGGCTGCTTTGCAATCGGCGACGCGACGAGAAACAGGGCGGAGATGAGAAGCACCTGTTGAGGGGCCGAATTGCGAATGATTCGGCCGGTGCGCGCGTCAGCACCCATACAAAACCCAAGTGTCGTGCCGTGTGGATGTGGTGGGCGCTCAAAACAAGGTGAGATCCAACTGGCCAGTACGGTCTCAGAACGGAGCGCGGCGCGTTTCGCCGACGATGCCACACCGATGGGCGTCCCAGCGTGGTCTCGCTGCGCTCAGAGCCACCACGAAGGCGTTGGAACAGTCGGTCGCTGGATGTGTGGGCACGGCACAGTACTAATGGTGAGTCCTGTCATCGATTGTCGTGGCGTGCGCGTTGGTGTGGGACGCGTTGGGGGCCGAATCCTTCTCCTCGTGTCTCCTTCCAGACATCGGTGACGGGGCTCTTCCCACAAAGCGGGCTTGTTGCCGACGCCACAAAGCTTCACAGAGCTAAGTGACTCGCTGATGCAAAAAGAAACAGAAATCAACCACGTTCGGGGGGCCCCACGTTCACAAGGGGACTTGTGTAAAGGTCGAGTGTACACCAGCATTCCCAGACGCCGCAAGGCTCGTTTGCTCCCCCGCACAGACAGTCTCTCTGGCCCCGTCAACGCCGACTGCAAACGAGACCTTCCTCTCTCGCTCTCTCTCTCTCTTGGCCCATCGAGATCGGTTTGCCGCTCGGATCGGTCTTTTTGTAAACGATCAACTCGCCTCGTGTTGCTACGATACCATGGTATTCCCCACATGGTGCAGAGCGTCACCGCGGCACTGGAACGCATCGGTCACTCTGATCAGAGTGTGGCCAGCCCAGCGTTTCGAACTTACCAATGGCATTGCCATGTGCGCCACAGCCTGGGAATTGTACCGCGCCAGTTGGCGTGGTCGCTCAGCCGCACGTCGACACAGTTTAGCGGAGACCCGTGCGAGTAGAGACAGCCGAGCACCTCAGTCCGCCGCCTCAGCCTCCACGGGGCGTGACCACGACGTACGACCTCTGCCCTCCGGCAAAGCCGTTGTTCAGGCGAACGATCTGGGCAGCGAGAGCACCGAGGTCATAGATGTTCAACACGATGAGCGTGCGGTTCGACTGGTCGGCTCGTTTCCGTTCGTGAACTATGAGGCCCGTAGAGCCAGCGCTTCAACGACCACGATCTCACTTCGCGCGCGTTCACGCAGCCTTTAACATCAACGTCACACACACGGACAGGCGACGGTCTCACTCCACGACCAGTGGTCCACCACGCTTTTGTGTATCATGCCCAGCGCAGCGGCAGATCCAATGCGTATCTTGCCCGACTTTCCCGATCCTTTCCTGTCTTCCCGGTGCATGCTGAGCAGCTCTGCAAACTGGTGGCTCCCAGCAGCTCCAGACGGCGCAGAGCGTGACCGCCGTTCGTTGCGGCTGCCTGACTCAGCAGATGAGACCCAGTGTGTCCAAGCCAAGCCTGCTGAACCATGGAACCGGAGGAAGAACGTCTTTTCCGCTGACGCGAGGCCCACGTCGACGCCAACCAGCCTGGTCGCGTGCTCCTGGATGCCAGTCAGCCGGGGCCCACGCCTGTTACTTTCGACACCACAAGGTTCTCTGCTGTGAACGCGTGTTTCCTGTGGGGCGTGTTCATATATTACATGACGAACGATCTCTTCTCATGCGTCATACTCATAATGGCTAGGCGGGTCGCTGTGGTGGTGACGCGGCGTCGGCGCCGCGGTCTGGGCCGCCAGCACCATTTGCCGCAACAGCGCCTCCTGCTCGGCGAGGCACTGGTCGATCGAGCGCGAGGAGCTCAGCGGGTTGGAGCTGCGGCGCCGCTCCGGGCTTGTAAAGTCACCTTCAAACACGCCCGAGGAGCTCAGCGGCGTGGGCACGTCCGGCTCAAAAGGAGGCGGGTGCGGCGCGCGGGCCATGTCCTTGGTGTCGATCGTGACCATGAACTCGACCGTGTCCGTGGTCTCGTC
Source organism: Pythium biforme (assembly GCA_023337735.1). NCBI lineage: Eukaryota > Oomycota > Peronosporomycetes > Pythiales > Pythiaceae > Pythium > Pythium biforme. The sequence goes on from JAADXJ010000481.1 coordinate 17,752, forward strand.
CGGAATGAACAGCACCAGCTCGGGCTTGGGCCTGGGCTTTTCTGCTGCTGTGGTCGTCGTATTCTCATCGATGGCGGCGTCTTCCATGCGCTCGGCGATCTCCTCGAGCCGCGTGCCAACAGAGTGCTTCTCGCCGTCCGGTCCTTCCGAGTACGCCGACACCGACGACCGTGCGCTGTCCGTAAAGTCAAAGTCGGCGCGGCAGCCTTCCGACTCGGTCTCGGACCACACCGAGACCCGGGACCCTTCGTCAAAGTCGGCCGGCGCAAACTCCATCTCGCGCACTTTCCCCGACGCCACGACCCGCGACGCCGACAGGTCCACGGCGCCCACGGGCTGCCGCAAGTTGGCGATGCAGACCACGCAAAACTTGGTCTTGGCGACTTTGAACGTCTTGGTGGATGCGGCGTGCGGCTCGGCCGTGTCGCGCACGAGCATGCACTTGCGGCAGACCACGTCGCCACACAGGCGGCAGTGGTGCCGCCCGCGCGTGGCCCCGAACGTCTTGGTGCACACGACGCAGCTCTTGCGCGCGCTGTTGGCGATCCAGTCCTTGTCGGCCACGAGCCCGCGGCGGCGGATGCGCCGCGCGTCCACGCAGGTCACCAAGTTCTGGCTCGTCGTGAGCAGCGTCTTGGTGTACGCCGCCGGGGCGGCCAGCGCAAAGTCGTTCTCGATCATCACAAAGGTTCGCGTCCTGTTGGCGCCCGACGGGCGGATGATCTGGACCATGTGGGAGCTCATGCGGCGCACTTTGAGCGCGTCCATGGTGTGGTCGAGCTCATGGAGGCGCAAGGGGATGGTCACGCGCACACCAACGTCGCGGCCGCGGCGGTCCGTGCGGTACATCATGGACTCGAGGAAGCACTGGTAGGTCTTGGTCGCGAACATCGAGAGCTGGAACACGGCCCACTTCACGCCCAGGTACTGATGGTCCGCCGAAGCGGCCTCGATGGTCTGGAGCACCTGGGCGTCCAGCGTGTAGTGGAACATGAACTGGAGCGATTCGTACAGCTCGTGCGAGTTCTCGGTGTAGTAGAGCTCCATGAGGTCGCGGTAGTCGCCGCTGACGTCGCCAATGAGTCGGTAGGACGAGCTGTTGGCACTGTCTCGGCGGCGCAGTGCGGTGATCGTGTCCTGCGCGCCGACGATCTCCCAGGGCGCGCTGTAGGCCGCGCGGCCGAGCGCGTCCGCGCGGTCGCACTCGTCCAAGGCGCGCGCGACCAGCGCGTCGATCTGCTGCTTGTACTGGTGGATCTGCGGCGCGCTGAGCTGCGCGGACGCGAAGGCGTCCTCGGGCAGCGGGAACTTGGGCGACGAGATCGACGAGCCGCGCATTCTGAGCAACGGACGAAAGCAAATCGACGAGTGGTGGAGAGGAGGAACAAGAGCGACGGAGAACAACATGTGAGACACGACCGCTCTCCACAGAGCCATTGAATGAGCTGTCCCACCTGGTGGCGCGCGAACCGCCGCTTGTGGACGCCGGGAGCGACATGTTGATGCGGCTGGGGGACGGGTGGTGAGAGAGGATTGGGCAATGGGCGACCAGCACACGAGGCGGACGGGAGCGAAGTGAGGGCGGAAGGAAGGAACGGAGGAGCGGAGGAACGGAGGATTCGAAGCGTGTTGGATCCAGCGAGCGCAGGGCCACGTGAAGTGCCGCCGGCGCCATGCAACTGGATCCGGTGGCATCACATTCGGCGCGCGTTCCGGCAAACGGAGCTCACGGCAGGAAGCATGTATGGGTTCTGAGAGGTTCGGCAGAACTGCGATGCAGTTGGGCGGTAAAGTCTTGGGGAGCCGGACGCCGCCTCCGGCCCAGAGGTATGTGATCTCAGAGGTTGTGACAGGCGCGAGACCACAAGATGGCTCGGCCAGCTTGTTGGACAGAAGAAGGCCGCATGGGTGCCAACAACGCAATCACGTACATCAGTGGATATATCAGTCATTGCCCTGGTGCATGCGGTGGGGATGGCACCGAGATACTAACTTGTGGTATATTTGGTTGGCATGATTGCCACGCCATGCTTGTGCCCGATCCCTACAGCTCGACCAACTGTCGACAGCTCCAGTCATCTGTCCCGTGCATGGTCCGTTGGCTTCAACGAACGTGCAGTTGTTGGCAGTGAATTCTGTCCCGAATCCCAACACTGTCACTATCTTCGGGACACGGCATCCAATAATACCGGTAAAAAAAATAGAGAAACGACGCGAAAAAAAAGAAAAACATCGAATCACTGTCGACAGGAGAGCACGCAATGGAGGCAGAACCCTCATGACTGTATGATCGAACACAATCCCAACACAGTCGCGCGTGGCGTGCGTGGACGGACGGTATGGCGTGCGGGGTTCCGTGCTCAATAGGTCATTGTCATTCGATTTCGAACGCTCGGTTTGATGGGCGGGTCTGTTTGTGCAACTGGACAAACACACGTGCGACTAACACAAATGTCTCTGTGGTGTCGCGCAAGTCCAACACCATGTGGGGAGTGTGGGGCTACATTGTACACGTCGAGGTGTTTGCCGTCTCCTGCCACTTAGCATCGCTTCTCCGGCTGGTTCGGTTTCGTCCGCGCGTGGCTGTACCAGTTGCCTCGAGTGACTGAAGCCTCGACTTGCAGGACTCAGAGGTGACACCAGGTGTCCATCATTGGAGGCGCCCTTGCGTCAGAGTCCGA
>JAADXJ010000482.1:0-20426 GCA_023337735.1 Pythium biforme
ACGTCGGCATACGACGTGAAGTAGTCGCTCGCCGCCGCGCCCATCCAGTTGCGTTCATACACACGGCTTACGCCCACGTCAAAAGGAAGGAAGGAGGCCGCCGCCTGGTATGGAGTGGCCGCTAGCACGCGTTGCATCAGTCGATGTGAGCTAAAATTAGTGTAGCCATGTTGAGGTGATCTGTCTCAAAACACGGTATATTCCTGGCGTGATGGGGCGTTCGCCTGCATCCAATAACTGCAAATAACAACGGTCAATTTTCCTATCAAGTTAAATAACCAATCCGACATTTTCCCAACATGGCTACACTCCTCTTCCTACAAATCCATCCCCCAGCTAGCTTCAACGTCGGAGCCGAGGGGAGGCGACTCACACCAAGCCTCCGGCTTGGCGTCCGTCCGACTTGGCGTGGCATCCTCCGTCCTTCCTTCTTTCGTCGTTTCGTTCATCCCTGGATTCCTTCGATTCCCTGTCTGTCTCCAATATTCACATCCATAAATCACTCGAGCGCCTGGCGGAGCTTGTTACGGAAATCCTTCTTGAGCGCCGAGAGCACGTGAATGTCGTCGTGGAGGTCCGCAATCAGGTGGTCGGGAGCCGAGTTGTCCTTGCGCAGCGCCGCCAGTAGCACTTTCTTGTTGTGGAGACTCTCGAAGATTGCTTCAAAGTTTTGGAGCAGCAGCCCAAAGTACTTTTGCTCGGCCAGCTCCTCGCGCCGCACCGAGTCGGACGACGTTGCATTCGAGTTGGACTTTTCCAGGCTTCCTTCCTCGCCCGTGGTCTCCGAGTTCTCAGTGCTGCCTTCTTCCTGCTGGCCGCTCGCCGAGTTCGACGTGCCCACGCGGATGCCGTTGGCTGCGAGGTACTGCACGGGGCCACCGCCACCTCCTCCACCGCCTCCGCCACCGCCAACTCCTCCACCGCCACCGTTGGACCCGGACGGGCGGACGCTGCTGTTGTTGTTGCCTGTCGCGATCTGCGGCGGCGGCGCGTTGTCGGAGTTGCTGCTCGCGTTCGCGTTCGCGCCAGCGTTGCCGCCACTTGCCCCACCAGACTCCACACCGTTCATGCCGCTTGAGCCGCTGGCGTAGTTGCCGCCCGTGGCTCCAGCGCCACCGCCATTCCCGCCGCTGCTGCTCGCGCCTTGTCGATCGCCGCCGTTCGATCCCGCCGGCACAATACGCTTGAACCGTTTGTGTGGCCGCGACGACTGTGCGGGCGGCGAGCTAACGCCCATGAGCGCGTTTGCCGCGTTCTTCTCGGCGTTCATGTTTGTGTGCTCCGACGCCGCGTCGCTCGAGCACTTTTCTTCAATGTACTCGTTCGACTTGATGAGATGCAGCAAGTCGGGTCGCGCGTGGAGCCGCTGGTGCAAGTAGTACACGTCGGGGCGGCCTTCGCAGAACTGGATGTAGTTGCGCTCGTCCACGCCTATATGGGGGAGACAACCAAGAGGTCAGTTAGCACCGCAAAAGTATTCTCGGGGTGATCGCAGGGTTCAAATGGTTCTCACTTCGCATACCAGCAGCCGTAAATTCGAAACACGTCTTCGTGTACGCGAACGTGAGCTCCTTCCACATCTCCCAGAGCTGCATCGAGCTCCACTTGGCGCTCGGGCGCACGTACGTCGACGTGACCGGGTGTCGTGAATTGTCGACACTGCTGCTGCCGACGCCGCCTTGGCGCTCGCCCTGCTGCGCATGATGGTCGCCGCCCAGCGCTGTGAGACCGCGCGCGGCCCCGTAGCTCGAAGGCCCGATCACGCCCGCCAGCGAGATGTACTTTTCACGGACGTCGACCCAGAACTGCCACCTAGAGAGCTCGGACGAGAGGCGATCCACAAACTCGGGCGAGAGGATCACGTCGACAAGTCGAATCACATCCTCGGACGTGATGCGCACTTCGTTGTCCAATGCGTCGTACTTGGACTCTTCCAGGTCGATCTTTGAGTGGTACGTGCCGCCACCGACGCCGCCAGGCAGGCTGGTGCCTCCACCGGACGACGCGCGCATGATCTGGCGCGACGGCGGCGTCAGCGACGACGGCGACGACCGCCGGCCTTGCTGGTGCGACGCCTGCATGGTGCTGGTGTTGAGTGTGGGCGCATTGTGGCTGTTATTGTTATTGGTGCTGTTGCCACGACCCTGGCCCTGGGCGCCGCGCATGCCCATGGCGCTCAAGTTCGTGCGGTAGTTGCTGCTGACCGATGACGCGTTCATCGAGTGCTCGTAGCGGTGCTGCTGTTGCGTGTAACTCTCGCCGTACAGCGCGCTGTCGTCGTTGCGGTTGCTCGACAGGGCGCGCGCGCCGCTGTTGTTGGAGGAGGGACCGTGGCTGTTGTGGTTGTTGTTGTTGCCACTCGCGCTGCGCAGGTGCTGGCTACCACTGGTGCCACTACCACCGCTACCGCCGTCGCCGGCGCCCATCTTGGCGCGCTGATTCCGGTAATACCGGTACAGCGCCTCGACCATCACGTGCTTCTTGACGTTCTTGAGCCCGCGCAGCTTGAGATGCGAGCACTTTTTCCGTAGCTGCTTCGAGGTCCAGGTCTCGTACCTTGCCTCGTCGCGCGGGCCGTGGGACCCACGAGTCTCGAAGCGCAGCGGGTCGTCGTTGTCGTCGTCGTCGTCGTCGTCAAGCGTGCTGGTGCGGTGGAGGCTCGTGTGGCTGATGCTGTTGTTGGTACTGTGGAGGAGTTGGTGGCTCCCGGTGCCGAGCGCACCGGCGCTGCGGGCCGTGCTGCTACTGCTGTTGCTGCTCGGATGATGCTGCGACGCCTCGTACAGCGCGCGCGCCGACGCTGTGGCTGTTTGGTTCAGTTGTTGCAGTTGTTGTGACGGCGCCGCATAGTCGTTTTGTGGTTGCGGTTGCTGGCCAGACGGTTGCTGCTGCTGAAGACGGCGCTTCTGCGCCAACACGCGGCCGCCGTCCATCAGACCGGACGGAGACGGAGACACGGCGTCGCGTGGCGACGCCTGGCCCAACGCGCCACCGCCGCCACCGTAGTAGTGCGGCAGCGGCTGGCGCGCATTGCTGTTATTTCCGTACATAACGGAGGACGAAGGCCCTTGCTGTAGTTGTTGGGAAGTTGGCTGTGCCGTCGGCGGCCGCAGCATGGGCGGTAGGCGGCACACTGGGCTGCCGCTCGTGCTGCTGCTGTCCGCGACGCTCTGGTGCGGCGCGCTGCTACTACCGTCGCTGCCAGCCCCCACCCCTCCACCTTCTCCTCCTCCGCTGCTCTCTGAACTGCGGCGCACGCCCTCCATGTCTTCCTCCTCCTCAGCGTCGTCATCCCCCTCATCGACGCGTTCATCGTCGTCGTCGTCGTCCTCTTCATTGTCTTCCTCTTCGTCGCTGTGGCGCGGCGGCTGCAGCGGACGTCGCTCCTTGACATATCCCTCACTTTCCGTGGATGAGGAACTGCGCTTCGTTTGTTGTTGGTTTGTTGGTTTTGTTGGCATGGTCGCCAGTTTGTTGTTGGTGTTGATGGTGTCAGCCGAAGTGGTTGTCGCCGCCATTGCTGACGACGGCACGCTGCTGTTGTGGATCGTGGTCGCAGAACCAGAAGAGGGTAGGCTCTCACTGCCGCTGCCCCCTCTACTAGTGCTCGGTGGCTCGCGCTCTGGGTTGTTCATGTGGACGCGGGGTCGACAGTCGGACTGGCACCACTCCGCAGGGGAAAATGCGCCGGGTGTCGTCGAAGCTCAAGTGCCCACGACCGCCAACGACAGTCTCACGCCTTTCGACGTGCGTGTGGACTGGTGGAAGGAAGCTTCGACGGCTTTCTCTCTGTCGCGGGAGCGTGAGAAGGCTCTAGCGCAATGTATGCGAGTTGTCACTCTCACAACGAACGCCCTCCTTTGGGGGAAGTCGTTGGTTGTTGGTCAGGCAGAAAATTCGCGTTTGGTTTGGTTGGGGGACCACAGGCTGTTCGTCTCCTCCGTCCGTCCCCCCGCCTCCTTTTCCCCAACCCTCCCTCCGCCTTGGGCTTGCGGATTGGGTCGCACAGAATAGCAAGGAGGATGGGCCAAGGGAGGAGAACAAGAAAAAACAACCTGAGGTTCGTATAGAAACAAGGGCGGAGGCGCGACAGGGGGACGAGATCCATTCAACCTCTATAAACACATTCAGGTAGGCATCCGCTCCCCTTCTTTTGTGATCGTCGGACGACCCGATATACCTAGGTACCTCTTCAAACTAATACGGCGACTCGACCAACTTCATCTGGCTGCCCGCACACGATCCCACAGAACATCCTCGAATTCCGGCTCCTCCACCTTTGGTTTGGGTCACATGCCCACACTGTTCTAGTGAACGTCCGTCAATGATAATTGCCAAATGATCATGCCGACGACGTCAAGGAAGTCGCCAAAGAAGACACAGAGATCCCAGTTTGGACTGAAAATAGGCAAATGGGACGTGACCTCCATCCACACGACGCACCGTCCATGTTTGTTCTGGCACATGGGGGGCATGGAGCGACACTCGAGACTGGTGTCTCAATGTCACTTTCCGCCCAGACTGTGGAGGGGTCGGCGGCCGCCCGCTTCCCGTCCAACGGCAACATGCGCCACTATAAACCCTGCACTCTGATTGGTGGATCGGTGGACATGCTCTGCAGGTACGTTGCGGTTGTGGTCAGATACCTGGGCCATTATTTAAAGCATTACAGCGAAATGTTTCGCGAATGTTACAGCAGTGTGTGACGGTTGTTACAACGGGGAATCTAGCCGACCATCTCCATCGGCAGAATGGAGAGCTGACCGAAGTCGGAGCTGACGATGGTTAGGTTATGAATGCAGCAAGAGTTTCGGATGTCTTGGTTTTCCAGGCACGGTGGCGTCCGTGAAAAACTGCCCCAGAGTATCAACCGTGCAATCTTTCGCTCGGATGTTTATATCCGGTTTTTATAGACATACAGACGCGGACTGAGGATTCAGATGCCCTCCTCAGAACTATCAGCAAAACATTTCCGACCTCGCATTTCCTCCAACTGACGCATTAGCTCATGCTGACTACACTTGCGCTTGACGGAGGGCCGAATGGCGGTCTCGGTCCTCCCCCGTTGAGCGCCTCATCCTCCCTCAACAGACCCTGAAGGAGGATTGCAGGGACAATGCGGAGCCTACGCCAGTTGCCTCTCCCAACAGCGTGAGTCCATTTTCCATCCGCAGCGACAAAGCCACGCACTCATCCGACCCTCCAAACCGACCACCAATGGCATCTAAACGTCAACTTGAGTTCCAATCCTTTCGCACTTATGACGCCATATACTGTAAATCATACTTTAGGAATACTCGATCGTACTTAAAATCGAACACACAGAACTTCAATTCGAGCTGTCAAAAAAATCGGTTTTTCCCTCACTTCAAAAGCCAGGCCACATCACGAAGCTTGGGTGGGTGCGTCCCCATCGGCCTTCCTCCTTCCCCTTTCTCCTCCTCCATCTACACGCCCTCCTCCACCATGCATCACCAGCAGACGCTCAGCACCCTGTACCCGCAGGCCCGTAAGCTTCAGTATGAGCTCAAGATGCAAATCTCATACCTCGACTCGGGCCGCACGGGCGGCCGCTCGGACGACGAGCTCCAGGGCGAGTCGCGCGCCAATCTGAGCGCGCTGCAGCAGCTGCTGTGGCAGCTCGACTCGCTCGTGCAGGTCCACCAGAAGCCCGCAGAGAGGGAAACATGGGTCAAGTGCGTGCACATGGCACCATGGTTTTTGGATCGGAAGGGCGACGAATCTCATCGTTTTCTGACCTTCACTAGGAAGCTCCAGCAGCTCCGGAACGAAACGCAGGCGCTGGGTAACACGCTCGAGCAGCATATCTTCCGCGTGAGCCGCCGCGCTGTCGAGATGCGCGAGCGCGAGTCGCTACTTAGCCGCCGAAATGCAGTGCGTTGAGTTTGTCGACTGTGTGGTAGGCTATAGTTTACCGTCGATTGATGGGGTATTTTGTTGTTTTCCACAGGGCTACGACTCGGCCAATGCGGCCATGTACGCGACCCAAGAGTCCGAGTCGCTGCAGCGCTCGACGCAAATGGTCTCGGACCTCACGAGCATGTCCCACGCCGTGTTGGGCGATCTCGCATCGCAGCGTGCGCGCATGAAGGTGAGTGGCGGCGAATTAGTCTCTGCCCGAACGAGTGTGCATCCACTGACGTTTGCGCCGTGTGCGTCTGTGTGCATCAGAGCGCGCGCACGAAATTGTTGGATATCGCGAATCGACTCGGTCTCTCTAGTTCGCTGCTGCGTGTCATCGAACGTCGAGAAACCGTGGACGCCTGGATCGTCATCGGTGGCATGATCTTCACGCTGCTCTTCCTGTATGTGTGCGTCGCCTTCCTGAGATCATGAATACAGACACATTGTTCCCGTCTGAGCTCGCAAGAGTATGGAACTGTACCGCAGCTGTCGCTTGGGTACCACATACGACAGGCGAACTGCGCCCCTGCAAATGGTGCTCACTGATCGTATCCGGTCAGTCAATTGTATTCCCTCATGATATGCAAACATGCACGAACGCCTTACTGTTTGCCGGGTGGTTGTCGAAGACGTGTTCTCGGTTCCAACCGGGCGTTGCTCGAACGCTTGGTCTGAGCTGCAGGTAGAGGCAACGACAACTCACAACAGCAGTTGTTTTAGTGCTTTCCCATCCAATGAATCAATCATCACGCGGCTTGCTTTCCTTCGGTCTTGACGAATGGATGCGCCAAGGCCTCTTTCGGAGTGATTCGTTTGGCCGCATCCAGCGTGAACATTCGTTCAAGGAGGTTTTTGAGCTCAAGTACCTGCTTGCGCTCATCCGTGGAACTCTTGGCGCTAAGTAACGCGTTACCGAGGTCAAAGCGAGTCTTCATGGCGTCCATCAGACGCAGCACAGGTTTGCCTATATGAACCAAATGGTTGAGAGGTGTGAGAAGCTGCATCACAATGCCGTACCATAACAAGCCGCCGGTTTACTGACCTGTGACGCGATCGAGCTCGTGGCTACAAAACTTGTTGTCTTCTGTGAAATGCGGCTCCATCTGAAACTGCTCGATGTAGGCTTGGCGGTGCTTCTTGATGATCTTGTTCGGCACTTTGCCTTTCAGCTCCATGAAGAGCTTGAGCATCTCATTGTTGGTCGCCCCTGGAAACATCACTTTTCCGGTGAACATCTCATAGAGGCAGCACCCTACAGACCACATATCTACCGCTTTATCGTAGGGCAGACCCAGCACGATTTCCGGCGCACGGTAGAAGCGGCTGACGAGATACGGTGTCGGGTCGTGCTTCCCTTCTTTCGACTCGAAAGCGGAACCAAAATCGCACAGCTTGACCATGGTCTGTTTCTCGTCTAGTAGAACGTTGTCTGGCTTGATATCTACATCACATGCACACATCCGTCAAGCTCCTGTCGTACTCATACCCAAACCCCAAAATACATCTCCCGGTTCGTACCTGCGTGGATGATGCCGCATGCTTCAAGGTGTGTAAGCGCAATCAGCAAATGCTTGCAGAAGATGCGCACGGCTTGGATCGAAATGCCTCCCTTTCCGCCAAATTTCTTCATGGCCTCACGAACGTTCATCTGCATCGATTCAAAGACCAGCGCGACGTGGTTACGATGCTCGAAACGCTCAAGCAAGCGCACACAATGCTTCTTTTCCCGCGGATCGCGCTCGGACAAATGTGTGAGGATCTTGATCTCCGTTTGCGAAGCTTCGCGCATGATTTCGTTATTTCGGATCAGCTTGATGGCGACGAGTTCGGGATCATCCCCTACCGTTGACGCGAGCCGCTGGCAGCGCAGAACCGTCGAGAAGACGCCTTTGCCTACCGTGCCCATTACGCGATACTTGGAGTTGAGGATTTCACCAATGTTCGGCTTGTAGTACCCGTCTGCATCATCAAAATTGGACTGGACAGCCGCGCCGACAACTAGTGAAGCAGGAGCTGCCGCTGGGCTCAAGGGAAGACTGGCACCGTGAAGTTCCGAAGCTGAAAACATATCAAACTCATCCACATCAACCGATGAAACTTGTTGCTGCTGTGGTGATATCGACTTGAGAGCATCTGCTGGCACGGGCTGCGGCTTCGGCTTGGTCTCGAAAGCTGACGAACAAACGCCTTGATCATTTCTTTCAGGCGCCGCGACTACACCAGTCTCGGGCGTAGAAGCCTGTGGGGGGCTAGCATGTCCAGGAACCGTCGTCGGCGCGCCAGGAGCAGTGGGAACAGCGCCTTTGATCCCGGCGATAGTGCTTCGTGCATCGGCAAGCGCCTTCAAAATATCCATCTTGATTGACTTGACATCCACCTTCGCCGCAGTTGCCTGTGGTTTCTTCAATGTCTCTGCGACCGTAACTGATGGCCCAGTATGCTCTCCCACCGCCGTTTGTTTAGTTGCTGTCACTGGCTTGCACGCGATCTCCACATCGCTCTGCGAACTAGCTGTGGTCGTGGCTGCCGAGGTCGCGGCGGAGTCTTGGCTGGTCGGCGTGTCCTCCTGTGTTGCCACGATTTCATGCATAGCCTCTCCGTTCGCCTGCTGTGTAACCGGCGTGTTCTCAGTCTTCTTGGGTAGCTCAGCACCAGCAGACACGGCGATAGATGTGGACGGTACAGCCGATGTAGCCGTCGTTGTCACCGCCGTGACACTCTCAGCGGCCGCAACATTCGAGCCACGACGACGCCGTTGGCGACGGTCGTGTCCGTCGCCATCACGAGGGCTGCTGTCGCGGCGGTGGTGGCGCCTTCCCTCCGTGGAGCGCGAGCGTTCACGGCGGCTGCGCTTGCGATTGTTGCTTCTGGTACGATAAGAGTGACGCCCGCGCGACCGCGAGCGATCGCGGTGTCGGCTGGATTGATGGCGGTGACGTCCACGCACACGGCGGCTACCACGGTCTCGGCTGGTCGAGCGGCTGTGGCGTGAGGAATGGCGTGTGCGCGACGTAGATCGCGAGCGGCGGCTGGGTCGCAATGCTCGTTCTCGCGAACGGGACCGTGACCGGGAGGACGCGGATGCCGATCTTGAGCGTGATCTCGACCGCTTCGAGCGCATGGAACTGCGCGTGGCGTCGCGTGACGCGCGCTGCGGCAACGCGTCCTGGTCCATATTTCCCCTCGTCGTTCGCTGTCTTCGGTCCAACGCAAAGCCGGATGGTTGTTTCGGTCAAAACACACGTTGGTAACCGGGCTCGGTCTGTCGCAGACCCATATCAACAAAGGTCGACCTACTAACCCATTTCAATACAAGAAGTAAGTTTGCAATTTCAATGAGGGTTTCCACACGATTTGTAGACCCGTTTCCCTGACCCGTCCGGGACCCATGCATCGAACGACAACACCTCTTCTGAGAGGGAAACGCTCCGTCCACAAAGGGAAACCAAAGATGCAGCGCGTGATCTCGCGCGTGCACCAGATCGTCACGAGCGGCGCCGACGCGCCGGCCTCAGCGTCCGCGTCGCTCGAGGGGCTCGCAATGGCAGCCTCCTCCTCCTCCTCCTCCGCGGCGCCGCCCCTCGCACAGTCGTCGCCCGGAAGCAGCATCACCACTTCAGCGTTAGCTTCAACGCAATCGGCTGGTGCCGCTTCTTCTTCTTCTTTCTCCCCGTCGGCACGCGCCTCTTCTACTGCCCCAGCAGCGACACACACAGCGCCGGCACCGCCCATCGCGAACCTGAAAGAGATCGCGCTCGCGGTTGAGCGGCTGCAGTACGCGACGCTGCTGGGCGAGCGCAAGAAGGCGGTCGCGTCGCTCCATGAGCTCGCGCGCACGTACGCGAGCAGCGCGCCCCATGACGGCTCCAAGCAGCGCGCGCTCTCGACCCCGCACCACGTCGCGCTCGGACTCGCGGCGATCCCCGTTGTGCTCAACGCGTTGCTCTCGGACCCGCGCGACACGGAGCTCATGGAGGCCATGCTCGAGCTACTGCATGAGTTTGTCGCGACCTCGCCCACGACGGCCTCGGCCATGCTCAAGCCGCCGGCGCCGCCAGCCGCCAGTTCCGCGCACGGCTCGCTACGATCCGCGGCGGCGGCAGCGGCGAACGTGTCGGTGTCGGGCACGCAGCTATGCCTCCAGCTGTTGCAGGACCCGTCGCCGTGGATCCGCGGCCCGACCATTGCGCTCGTCAAATGCATGCAAGAAGCCCAGCAAAAAGAGTTCGCGGCGAGTGTGCTGGAATGCAAGGAAGGCCTGAGACGTCTGCTGGAAGTCGTGGAAGACAAGCGCGAACACATCCGTGATGCGGCGCTCCAAGTGCTCGGAAAGATGACTGAGCGAGAGAAAAACGTGCAGCAGTTCCTTGCATTTGAAGACGGATTTGTTCGACTCTTCCAGATCATGGAGGTCGAAGGGCTCCATGAAGGTAGCAGTGTTGTCTCGGATTGCCTCCAGATCGTCAACAACATGCTGCGAGACAACCTTATGAACCAGACATTGTTCCGAGACTTGCCATATCTCTCCACACACCTACCAAAACTTCTTTCGTTGCCTTCAATATCGAATGGGGAAGAAGAAGAGACGCAAGACGGCAGTGTAGCACCCTCCGCGCTCAAGTCGACACAGAAGAAGCGCACGATGAAGCTAGTCTTGCAGCTTGTTCGATTCCTTGTGTCAGCACTTAACGAAGGTGTGCCGGAGAGCAATCTGGACGAGCTTGCATTGCGAGACAAGGTGCGCAAGAACCAAGAAATTGCACACATCCAGAGTATGATCACACGGCAAAGCGAGCTAATGGGCGCCATTGGCGAGATCGTTTGCTGCGGAAATGAAGAGCTCACAGATCTGCAGCTTCAAGCACTCGATATGATCCAGCTCCTATGCAGCGGCAATGGTGGGAACCAAATCATCCTGGTAAACTTGCAAACCGTCCCCAGTCGTCGAAGTCTGCTGTCTGAATTGATCAAGTTGGACCTTGCCGAAGATGAAACTCCCATCGGTGCCGCTGCGACGAATCTCCTCGATGTGCTCTTCACCAAGAACGAGTCTGCGAAGATGGCAATTTTTCAGCACCTGAATGCTCCGCCTCCGATTGAAGACGATGCGGACCAAGATGAGCACGAGCCGCCGATTCCTGCGGGGCGAGTGTTGTTGGACGCCCTTATCACTAACGCCGAGGCTGTAGTGATCGTCAAGGGGAATCAGTCCAGGAAATCGATTCGTTCGAGTACGATTATGGGGTGGAAAGCCTATCATCGCTTCGCGTCTTTGATCGCAGATAGCACCTACTGCAAAGAGCTCGCTCTTCGCATTCCCAGCCAGTTCGAGAAGCCAGACGCTCAGGCTGTTTCAGGAGACTTGTTCATCACGCGGTGCCTCAAAATCCTCAGCTCATCGTCTCCGACAGCACCTTCGCGTTCGTCTTCCGTCTTCCAGATCAAGATTGCTACTCTGACGATGCTCATACAATGGTGTGTCGGATGTACGAACGCGGTGCGAGAACTGGTCGGTTCGGTGACCACTCTCTCTATACTCGTCGATACCCTCGCGATTCAAGACGGCGATGAACAGAATACGACGTCGCTATCGAGCGAAGAGATTGTACAAATACGTGGACTCGCGGCAGTCTTGCTGGGAGCTTGCCTAGAGTTTCTTGTCCCAGCTGCAACGGACGGTGCAAGCGGCACGGCTTCTCCAAGAACCGCGACTACACCAAATGCCGCACCTCAACTCACCCGCCACAACCTCGTGGATCTGATCAGCAAGAAAATTGGCTTGGAGGGTTTCGCGAACATGCTTATCCAATTCCAGCAATCACCACAGGTTGTTGCGTGCACACGCGCTGCCAGCAAACATCAACGTGCTCGCGGCTTGCTGCCTCATCGAGCGCTGTATTCTGGTGAAGTTGACGAGGGCGAAGAAATCGAGGGATACCTGTTCCCCCTCTATGACCGTCCATTCACGGTGCTTTGCAGAGATCTTGCTGACAAGATTCAGCATCGCGTGCTTTCGATTTTCACGTCAACCGGCGACGACGAGATCAACGTGATGGATGGGAGCAACGCAAATGTGCCGAGCGCAGCAAGCGCCTACCAGGATCTGATCCGCATGCAAGACAAGCAGATTCAGGAGCTGCAACGTCAGGTAGCCGATCTTGCCGCAGAAGCTCAATTTTCCTCATCTATAGCGGAGCAAGCAGCCGTTGTGAACCCCGAGCTCGATCATCCCGAGTTCGAAGCCGAGATTCAGCACATCAAAATAGTACATGAGCAAGAGAAGCGTGATCTGGAGATCAAGTTGACAGCGGTGACAGAGCAATCAACTGCACTCGAATCACGATTACAAGGTGTTAGCCGAGCGTTAGAGCACCTGGAAGCGGAGCACTCGTCGTGTGGCCAGAGAAGGAGTGCAAGTGGAGCGTATGCGGCCTCTTCTTCAACTCCAACCGATGCGATGGCAACAGTAATGGTGGATTATGAGCGAGAAACCGCAGAGCGACGGCGTGTTGAAGAGGAACTTCGTCATGAATCACAGAGGCGTCAAAACTACGAGAAGAAGAGTGCCCAAGAGACTCACGCATGGCAAATGGCGAACCTTCAACTGCAACAAGAACTTGAGAATTTGCGAAGCAGTCTTGCTGAGAAAGAGGAGCAACTCCATGAGCAGAACGAAATGATCGACGTCTTCCGTCAAGGCCAAGAGAGTGCAAAGCGCAGCGCGGCCCAATTGAAAGTTGAACTTGACCGAGCGAACTTAGAGTTGACATCATCACGGACACCAAGCGGTATCTCAAACGGGTCCCCCTCAAGCAAGCACGAGGCGGCCGCATTAGAGATGTATCAACTGTGGGAGAAGGAGCGAGCAAAGGTGCGCGACCTGAAGACGGAAATGGAGAGCCTTAAACTCGCACTTTCGGCCGCATCTTCGAAATGCCAAGAGCTGGAGACTATACTCGCCGACGGTGGTAGTGAAAGAATCCTCGTGACTGATGCTCTGCAGCCGAACTCTCCTCTGCAAAAGAGCGACGACAAAGAAGAAAAAACGGCGACTCACGACAACCACCGCGAGCTTGACCGACTCAACAAAGAGAACGCGGACCTGGAAGCCAAATTGAGAGTGATGGAGTCTGTTAAAGATGAGCACATCTCGCGTCTCAACTCGGCGATGAAACAGCAGATAGACGAGATTGACCAGCTGCGTGCTGTGCTGAAGGAGATACAAGTCACAGCCGACGAAGCGGCCCGACAAGCTTCAGCGAGAGAGAAGACCATTGAAGACCTAAATGAAGAGCTCACTCAGGCAAAAGAGCGGGCGCATGAACAGCGCAAGAAGTCGAAAGCGACGATGGCGGAGCTTGAAGCGGAGATCTCCCGAATGTTTTTCGAGAAGACTGAAACGCAGCGCAAGTCGAAAGCTTCACTCAAGCAAGCCGAGCAAGAAATTGCGCGCATGTTCCTCGAAAAAGTTGAACTCGAGAAGGAGATCGCGCGGCTTCAAAACACAATGGCAGTTGCTGGTGCTGGCCAAGACGCTTCACGGTCATCTCCAACCCAGGAAGAGATCCACCTCGCTGGGAGCAACGGTCGCTGGTTCTCGCAAGATATCAACACGACTGCCACCGGAATGGTCGACACACGAGCATTAGACCAGGCTCGAGTGGTCGCTATTGATGAAGCGACGGCGATGGACGACATGTTCATCGTGCTGGCAAGTCTAGAGATCCAGTGCAATACCTTCCGCGAATGCCTCGAAGCTGCACAGGGTGAGCAAGCGGTCGTAGAAGCTGTGCAAATGTCGCGGAAGCGTGGCGCGCTGGTCATATGAAGGCTTGAGAAGACGAACAAGAGAGGCATCAAGGTGTGGTAAGCTTCTAACGACGATGTCTATTCCATATCTTGTCCTGCGCTAGTATCCTCATCGTTTATGCCATGTCATCGCGACGAGCCGCTGACGCCATTGTCGCGTTCCACCGCTTTCGTTCGACAGAAGTTCTGGTGCTGGCGTAGCGCGCGCTCTTCCTCAAACGACTTGCCGCACAGCGAGCACACTCGGCGCACGACGTTCTTCGGCTGCAGCTCCTGCCAGTGCGCGTCAAAGGACGCGTCGTCGGCGAACTGCAACTCGCAGATCGAGCACGTCTTGGGGCGGGGCGCACTCACTCCACCACCAGCAACACCAGTAGGTGTGGCACATATCACCGACGGCTCCGTCCCACTTGTTTGTGCAGCGAGCGGGCGGAACCAGTCGGGTCGGATGGATGCGTCGTCGCCGTGCTTGGAGATCTGGTGCTGACGCCGCGCGTCTTCGTTGCGGAACGTGCGCTCACACTGGCTGCACGGAAACTGCGGCTTTGTGGCCTGATTGGACTGCGAGGCCCCGCCGCCGGCGCCGGCGACACCCAGCTCGTGGACCATGTGCACGTGGGTCTTGAGTCCCTGTGCAGTCTTGAAGCTCTTCTCGCACGGCTCGCATACTAACAGAGACACTGGCGGCGCAACTGTCATCTCCTCTGCGACCGCCACGCTCGAGGGCGACTCCGATAACTTGCGCTTCCGCGTTGTCGTCGTCGTCGACGATGAGTCGGCTTGGCTGTCGGCTGGTTCCTCGGTAGCTCCAGCTCCGTCTTCGGCTCCGCCATGTGTCGCGCCGTCCGAGTCGGCCACAGCGAGCACGAACAACGTGCTCGCCTGCTGCTTGCGTTCGCCGTGGAGCAGCACGCGATGGAACGACTTGCCGTTCTGGTGGCGCTTGCGCTCATAGCTCACCGCGTGCTCCTCATGGGCGTCGACGTCGTGGATCTCGTGGGCCACGCAAAGCCCGGCCTTGCGCGCGCGCACACGCGCCGCCCAGCGCTCGGGCTGGCCTTCGGCAAGCGTCAAGTGGATGCGGCCGCTGGCGCGCTTGAGCACGCGCTGCGCGGCCACGTAAAAATGCGACAACAGGCTCTG
This sequence comes from Pythium biforme, assembly GCA_023337735.1. Lineage (NCBI taxonomy): Eukaryota > Oomycota > Peronosporomycetes > Pythiales > Pythiaceae > Pythium > Pythium biforme. Next base: position 14,878 of record JAADXJ010000482.1, read on the forward strand.
GTGGCGCGCGACGTTCTCTTCGCCGCAGTGCGGGTGGTTGAAAATGACGCGGTCGAAGAACCGCTCGTGGACGTGCTGCTCACGGGCGCGCGCGTTCGCATCGCCCGTTTCTTCACTTTGCACGGCGTTGCGCAGCGACACCTGGAGGTTCGTGGCGTCCACGCGGTGGAGCACGGTCGCGCCGAGCTCCGTGAGCTGCGCGCACACGCGCGCGCTCTCGGGGTACTTGGCCACGAGCTCTTCGTACGAGTCGAAGGACGTCGCAACCAGGCGCACGCTCGCGCCGTGCTTGCGCAAGAACGCGAGCGAGAACGAGAAGTTGCCGTCGCCCACGGTGAGCACGTCCAGCGGACGACGCGCCGGATCGGCCGGACCGCTCGCAGCCATGGCTGGTGACGCTGGTGACGACGAACGAGAACGGGGAACAACCTCGAGCTGTGGGTAGAATAGTGCCTCACGAGGGGTACAAATAAAATCATCGGCATCAATATACTTATTTAAGGAGGGCATGTGCGTGGCCAGCATACCCAGGACTTGAGGAAATGCTGGATGCACGACCAGCCACATCATAGATGGTATTTCCAGTGCTTTAACCGGTAACGGCGGCGGACACGAAGGGGGTTTCCTTCATACACTACATGCGCTGTTGATAGTATGAGTTTCCACGCTGGGATCTGGTTGAGCCTGTCGGTCGGCACGCCCGGAGCCACGCACATGGTGACTGGGTAACCGGCGACCGGACACACTTCAAGGTTCGTAAAGCAGATGGCACTGCGGAACATCACGGCCCACGCGGATACCCAGCAACCCACGGCTTCGTGACGCCTCGACGGAGGAAAACCGCCCACCTCGCCAACCACATTTGGTCATTTCGTAACGTGAAGCGACCACCCGACGAAAAGAGATGAAGGTGTTGTCCACGGCGCTGTCCATGGGCCTGTTCGCCATGGCGGCGACCAACTTGGCGGCGGTATCCGCTGCTGCATTGTGCGACTTTGGCGAGCTGCCGTTCCAAATGGGCGACGTCGTTGAACCGGCCTTTCAGTGCCAGACCGCGAGCGGCTACAGCTTTGTGCAGCCGTCGACGCTGCCCACAGCCTCGCAGCTCACGGCCATTTGCGCGCAGTGCAGCGCGTTCCTGAGCGCCGTAGCCAAAGCCAAGGACGCGCTGCCGACGTGCGCACTCGCCATGGACAATGGTAGCACGGTGACGGTCGACAAGCTGTTCCTGGGCGTTGCGGCGCAGTGCGCGCAAGGTGCTGCTCCTCCTCCGACCACCAACAACGGTGATGGCAGTCACGCGCCAAGCGCCGACGGCAGCGACGCAGGTGCTGGCACCAGCACCACGGCGCCTGCCGCAGTCGTGGTCATCATCCCGACGACGCCACCCTTGGAGAACCCGACGCCCACGGTCGCGACGCCGGCGCCCAAGAAGAAGACCAAGGACAAGAAACCGACGACGGCGGCGCCCAGTGGCGACGACGACACATCGAACGGCTCGGATGAGGAAGACGACACCGCCGTGAGCCAAGGTGGTTCCATGGAAGAGGAGCTTACGCCCGCGAGAACCGCGGCGCCCGAAGCCACGACCAAGGCGCCGAGGCCGGCGGCCACGAAAATCGCGGCGTCGTCCGCGATGGGAGCCACACGAACGACGCCAGTGTTGGTGGCGGTGACGTCGTCGGCCGTCACGTGGGCGCTCGCATGAGCTGAGAAAACGACTTCCATGGACGTCTCGTATTTAGTGAAAGCACTGTTGGTGTTGTATGGAAGCATACACGGCATGGATACCGCATTTCGTTCGCTTCTTTTGCCAGCATCGTTCCGTGGACGGTCCGCAAGATGTGTTTGTGGTCTCGACTCGAGAAAAAAAATGTGCTGAAGATATTTTGCGACATGTGGGCAAGTCAGAATGCTGGTTTCCAAACACCTGAGTAAATAAATTTATGAAAGGAAACGATATCTATCGTTTTAGAGGAATCAGATACAATATGGTAAATACTAACCTCTATAAATGGATATTCCTTGAAGTTGAGTCCGCCAAGTGATTACGTCGCTTTTTGCACCCTTCCCCTAATGTTCGCTTGGTGATCACAGAACCACGGTGCCGTCACACAATCTGGGCATCACATCGCTTTGCTAATGCAGTGGATTTCAATTTAGAGATCGCAAACATCAGTACAGTTCATCGACAGGAGGCACATTTTTTCGACTGGTACTGCACACCATCTCTTCCGCTTGCAGTCATGTGGGCTTGGCACTCGTACATGGGACACTTGGTATTAAAATACAGTTCTGCACGCTACTTCCAGCACTGGCGTCACTGACTTGAAACCTTCAGACCAGAAAACGTCGACGGCCACAGCTTCCCTGACGTGTGCGAAATGGATACATGCTAAACAGCCACTCCACTCCGTCCAGCCGCTCGAATCCACCGTGGACTCCAGCCGCTGGACCGACCTACAGTACAGTACTGTACTGACACGCGTGTCTTGGCTTCCATCTGAGGAACGATACGCAAGCCTCTCCCGTCTCCGTGGCGGAGGAGTCAGAACAAAACAAATGGGAAAGGGCAAAGAAGGAAAGAGTCGCCATGTTCCATGGAACACAAGGCAATTGTGGATGCGAGTTCCAAACTCTGATGCAAGGCACGGTTGCTTGTGCAAGTCCCTGAGGCAGGGAATTTCCTCAGCGGAGAGACTGCCTGTCATCAGGCACGAGGTCCAAAGAGGACATGCGAGTCGCAAGTTGCGACACGACAGTTTTTTCGCTGCTGTCCAAAAGAGCGGGAAAAAGCTCACCTGGAATCCAGGTGAGCTTTTCCAGGCTGAAAACACCGCCAGAAGAAACCAATAATTACCTTTTTCCACGGCGTGTTGCATCGACCAGGATCCGACAAGAAATACAATCATCACTATATCAGTATATACGTGTAATTTGTCTTCGTGAAGATCGACACATATACTGATAGAACATATTAACCGCTGTTAGAAAGGCTGGGCGCGCACATCGCCAGCTGGTTGATTGGTTGCTCCATAACACGGGCTCGGTTCCATGGTGTCTGGGATCGCGTGACGCCAACCTCACGCAATCTGCTCACGGAAAGCCTCTCCCGGGGATACTGCACTCCCCTCCGCTCCTCCGCTTCTCTGCTCCGCCCCACCTCCGTTCCTCTCCAGTGGAGAGTCTCCACAGAGTCTGACACCTACTTCGCTCTCCTCTCTCACTCGCAAATCCGACTCCTCAGGATCAAGACCACCTTCTCCACCTCGTCCAAAATGAAGTTCTTCGCTGCCACCGCCGCCCTCGCGCTCGCCGCCACCACCGCCAGCGCTGCGCCGTGCGACTTCGGCAAGATCGCTGCTGACCTCGGCCCGGTCGTCGGTCCTGCCTCGCTCTGCCAGGCCGCCACGGGCTTCACGATCATCCCGCCGTCGACGCTCCCGACCGCGGAGCAGGTCAAGTCCATCTGCACCAAGTGCACGGACCTCATCACGGCCGCCAAGACCGTGACCTTCCCGGACTGCACGCTCCCCATCGGCGGCCAGGAGATGACGATCTCCAAGCTATTCGGCCAGATCGCCGGCCAGTGCGGCGGTGCCGCCGAGGGCGCCAACGCCACCACAACGGCCCCCCCGGCTGGTGCCAACACCACCACGGAGGCCCCAGCGGCCACGACGACGGCCCCGGCTGCCACGACGGTGGCCCCGGTCGCCGGCTCAATGCCTGGCTCGACGGACGGTAGCGTGGGCGATAAGGAGGATGTTGAGGTTCCGGCCTCGACCACCGCCAAGCCGGCCGCCGCCACCCCGGCCCCGACCAAGAGTGCCGGTGTCTCGGCCACGCTCGGCGCCGCCGTCGCCATCGCGTGCTCGATCGCCGCGTTCGTGCTGTAAGCGACTTTTTGTATTATGACGTAGAAGCAGCGAAAGAGCACCACAAGTTGCCAGTTGCTTCTCTTTAGATATGATTCGAATGGAACAATTTTGAACGCCTCGAGCACACCATCGTACTTGTATTTCTTCTCGTGTCAATCTCACGACGTGGCCGCAACGAGTCGTTCGCTGCGCTGCAGTTGGGACCTGCGCTGGTTGCGCAGCTTCGTTGTGCTCGACTGGTGACGACAACTGTTCCACTGGTGTCGATATGGAAATTCTTGAGATGTGGTGGCGTCAAATCCAGTCCGAACCCATCCTCGTCGAGTCGATCGCAAGGCGCAAGATGAAGAGTCGATGTTCGAATTCGAATCGAAGTCCGGATCGCTGGTGATCGACATCTCAATCCACGCCTGAGTTGTCTCTCGCTGGGGACACTTCAGTCGTGGCCTGCATGAACTGCATCCACGTGTGAACGGTATCCACGCGCCAGTTGCCGCGAGAGCCACGTCTGCTAGCAGCCGCCACCTCCTAGTTTCATGATCATCGTGACGATCGTCACCACATACCGTACTGAAACCACATCAGCCGACTGGGATCTGCGACATGGCCTGCGTGGTGATGATTGAAAGCCCTGAACTTCACGATCAGCCCCATCAGCAAGACAACCCAGGAACTAGGGATGTCCACTTTGTGATCATTTGCTCTCAAGTCATACGGCCGCCCATACGGGTGCTACTCTCCCTAGGCTGCCTGGAGAGAGAAGACGCACAACCTGCTCTCTCATTCTCCAATTTGCCTCGCACCGACCAGACCCTTGCTCTCCCCAAGCTTTTCCCCTCAGACACCATGAAGTTCTTCTCCCTCCCCACTGTGCTCTCGTTCGCTGTCATCGCCGCATCGTCCGCGACGGCCGAGACCTGTGTGCTCACGGAGCTCGCGACCACACTCGTGGGCGTCATCACGCCGGCGACCGCTTGCCAATCGGCGACCGGGTACACCATCCTGCCGCCGTCGGCGCTGCCCACGGCCGCGCAGGTCACGGCGATTTGCTCCCAGTGTCAGTCGCTGATCACCGCCGCCAAGAGCGTGTCGTTCCCGTCGTGCACGCTCACGATCGGCGACTCGTCCGTCGCGATTGACACGCTATTCAACAGCATCGTCAGCCAGTGCAGCGCCTCCACGAGCACCGGCGGCTCCACCAGCGGCAGCGGCTCAACGCCCACGGTCACGGCGGCGGTGACCGACGCCCCATCGACCACCTTGTCGATGGCCGGCTCCAGCGACACGACTATCACCAGCGACGCCTCGACGTCGTCGTCGCTCTTGGCCGACACCGACATCACCTCGCCCTCAACGACGACGGCGACGCCCTCGACGACGACGGCGACGCCCTCAACGACGTCTTCGTCCGCGGTCCAAACGGTCGGCGCAGCGGTCGTGATCGTGGCTACGGCCGCGACGACGATGCTGCTTTAATAGTCGAGCAGCCGTGGAACCCAGCACTAACGCACTTTGGCAGCTTCTCTTTCACATTTCTGATGGATACATTCGCTCATATTCAATATCGCTCTTGAGGTGAATATACCTACTTCACGTGGTTTACATATTTTCGGCTTTCCACATTGTGGTCCACATTATTATAAATGCGCTTCTCGGCAAGGAAGAAAAAAA
>JAADXJ010000483.1:0-20416 GCA_023337735.1 Pythium biforme
GCCGACTGCGTCCCGAAGCCCAGGTCGTTGGTGGTCGGGCTCTGGTTTCCGTGTCTGGCTCTGCGGGAAATGATTGCAGATCCGAAGCTCCGTCCAGAATGGAAGGCGCTAGCCCAACGAGATCAGCATTCTATCTATATATCCTAATACAATTCATTTTCGCCTATTATGCGTTTATAGACGTAAATGGAATTCTCCAAAACAATAGTTGGAGAGTATGATTTCCATGCGTAAGTAACACATATCGGTTAATGGAGGTAAAGACGAGACCGTTGCATGTGACAGACCACTTTGCTTGACAGTGGGACCTCGTCGCACGGGACAGACCCGCGTTTTCGAAAAGCTCAGCTCTCGCAAGAGACAGAGGCGCGGCCTCGTGATGCGCTTCCTTCTTTCCCTTCCCGATCCACTTCGTCGTTTCCCTTCCCCCGCGAACCATTCGTCTGCAGAGCAACTCATCTCGCACGAGACCAGCACAGGCGCCGGCGGTCTCTCGTGCTCGCCATCCATTCCTCTCCCTCGTGCGTGTCTTGGCCCCGGGGTCGGTCCGGGGCCCATGGGAATCTGCAGATTCATTCGTTGATTTCCCTCGCGCAGCTCAAGTGCCCGGCCGCCAAGCTTTGATCGTCGTCAACCATGGCGGACGCCGCGCCCAACGAAAAGACCCGCCTGCTCAATGGCGACGAGCCCACGCGCAACGATGGCGGCGACGTCGAGATGCAGCCGATCACGCCGACGGTCAAGTCCATGGAGCCAGAGAGCGAAGCCGAGACCTCGAAGCCCCAAAAGCCCGTTGCGGGCGGCGTCTCGAGCGGGATCATCCCGCTGCGCCAGGAACTGATCGAGCTTTCGAGCATGGCGATCCAGTTCTCGCTGCGGCAAATGGTGCGCCAGGCCATGACCATCACGGACGACGCGTTCCAGGGCCACATTGGCACCAAGCAGCTCGCGGGCGTCGCGCTCGCGGCCATGTGGATGGGTGTGCCCTCGACCTTTATCCAGTTCTCGATCCAGGCGATCAACACGCTGTGCAGCCAAGCGTACGGCGCTGGCAACAACAAGCTCGTGGGCATCTGGCTCCAAACGGCCATCGTGTTCGCGGTCGTCGGCGCGATCCCAGTCATGATTTGGTACCTGTGCGTCGGCCACTTTATCAGCATCACGATGGACGACGAAGAGACTGTGGCGTTTGGCAGCCAGTTTGCCATGGTTATGGCGCTCGGCCTGATCCCGCAGTACATCTACGGCGCCTGCTCGACGTATTTTGCGTCCCAGGGCATCATCATGCCCGCAACGATCTGCAGCGTCGTGACCATGCTCATGAACGTCGCGTTCAACCAGTTTTTCATCTACGGCGCGTTCGGCTGGAACGGACTGGGCTTCATCGGTTCGCCGATCGCGACGGTGACGAGCACGTGCCTGCAGCTCACGCTCTTCCTCTCGTACACAGTGCTCTGGAAAGGGTACCACAAGCCGTTCTGGGGCGGCTGGACCCGCGAGTGCCTGCGCCGCGACCGTCTCCAAGTGTTTTTGAGCCTCGCGATTCCGATGGGCGCGTCGTCGGTCGTCGACTGGGCCTCGGCCACGGTCGCCGGTGCGTTTTCGGGCTTCTTGGGGCCCAACATTGCGGCCTCGCAGGCCGTGCTGGGCGGCGTCTTTGGCGTGACCAACTCGGCCGTGAGCGGCTTCTCGACCTCGACCCAAATCCGCATGTCGCGCTACCTGGGCAAGGGCAACGCGTTCGCGGCCAAGCGCGTGCTGTACCTCGGCGGCTCGATCGTGCTGGGCGGCGCCGTGTGCATGCTCGTGCTGGTCACGCTGCTGCGCCACCACATCTTCACCGTGTGGAGCAACGACCCGGTCATTCTCGCCATGTGCTCGGACGCGCTCGTGGTCTTTGTCGTGTGCATCCTCGTGGCGTTTGTGCGCTTTTTGCTCACGGCCGTGCTCAACGCGCTCTCGCTTGCGCAGATCAACTTGTGGGCCAACAACTTTGCCTCGTGGTGCATCTACGTGCCGCTCAGCTACGTGCTTCCGATCACGCTCGGCTGGGGGCTCGACGGCTTCTGGTGGGCCGACACATTTGGCGAGATGTTCAAAGTGCTCATCCTCGTCTGGGGCGTGTCGCGCGTCAACTGGAACGACGCCGCGCGTCGCGCGCAGCGCGCAGCCGAGGCCGACGGCAGCGACGGAGACGACGCCGAGCAGGAGAAGAGGCAGGTGCTCGCGTACGAGAACGAAGCGCTCGTGGGCCGCACGCCCGAGAGCTTCCGCACGCCGTCGACGGTCATGACGCCGTCGTCGGCCTACCACACGCCCGTGGCCCGCCGCAAGGCGCGCGACATGCTGGAGCGCCAGAACTCGATGGATCGCGCGACAAAAGACCGCGTGTCGCGCACGCCCGACGCGCGCGCGATGCGTGGCTAAGTGAAACACAGGGGATGAGCCGACTCGATGGATTTTGCGTTTGTGCACGCGCTCTATATATACAGGAGGAACACACGGCGCGTGGAAAATTTGGGCTCTTTGGAGAGAGACAAATATAAAGGCATGTACCTGACTTGTATATTTGTGGCGCTGAGGCGAGGAGCTGAATCTGTGAAGACGGGCGCGCACATGCGAACGTCGTGGGCTGGCTACTGTAGATCGCAACCGAGCAAAGCGCTTCGAGCAAGGCGTTGGGCGAGTGGCATCTTGCTGCTGCGTATCGTGTGATAGTTGTGTGTCTTGGCTTGGGGCATTTGAGCGTAGCGAGGGTCTTCTAGGTTCCCGCCGATGGTCTTGGGACCTGGCTCCGACACACACGTTTCGAGCACCACGTTGTCGTGAATGGACCCGCAGGTCAAAGAACTGAGCGTGCTGCTGCGCCATGTGCCGCGGATCGTCGTCTCGCACTTCCTGCGCAAGCCCGAGCGGCTTCTCGAGCCAGCGTCCACGTCGTTCACAGCGGTCGTCGCGCTCTTCGACATCTCGGGCTTCTCGTCGCTGGGCAGCAAACTCAGCGAAGACGAACGCGACCAGATCAAAGCGATCAACGGCAGCAACAAGCTGGACAAAGCCAACGGCGGCGACGATGACAGGATGACGAGTCGAACGGGATCGATCTCGAACGGTCCTCGCAACTCTCTTCCTCTTGGTATCGGGAGTAGTAATGGGGGATCAACGGCCCCAGAAGAGCCAGGGTTCCCACGTAGCGGCTCCGTGCGCTTTAACAGTCGCGACATCGCGAATGCCAGCAGCGCATCAGTCGATCATTCCGATCGCTCCGACTCGGTCCCGCGAGACCTCATGCGTCAGCGCCGACAGAGCGCACAGGTCTCCTCGATGGGGATTGTGCTGGGCTCGCGGAACGTGAGCTTTATCAGCCGCGCGAAACCGGCAGCGCCACAAGGCATCGCCGTCGAGACACTCACCACGACGCTCAACAAGACGCTTGAACCTGTGATCGACGTGATCTTGCAGCATGGCGGAGACATCATCAAATTCGCCGGCGACGCACTCATCGTGATATGGGAGACCGAGTCGTCGCAAGGATTGATCACTCCCGAAGGTGTGCTCGTCCACAGCGCTCTCCGGTGCGCGCTCGAGGCTCTGCGTGTGCTCCAGGCGACATCCCAACGCAACGGCCACACGTCGATTCTCGGCATGCATGTCGGCATCGGCGTGAGCAAAGTCACGGGCAATCACGTCGGGGGCGTGCTAGATCGCTGGGAATTCTACTTGAGCGGAGATGCAAACCGTCAAATGAGCAGCGCCGAACAAGACGCGGGGAAGGGAGAAGTCGTGCTCTCCAAGGAGGCGTACGTGGAGCTCATGGCCGTGCAAGACCGAATTAGCACGGTGATCGACGTAGACAAGACATTGCGCGGCAATTTCTTGATCCACAACGTCTCCAAGTCGTCGCAGTACCAGCCAAAACCGTTGATGATCCCCAAGGCAACGCTTGATCTCGTTCCGTACCTCCGCGGTTATGTGCCCGGAACGATTTCGTCCTACTTGAGAAAAGGCCTCGCGATCAACCCGTGCACGCGGAATATCACGGCCGTGTTCATCAAACTGGACGGTGTCGTGGAGATCACCAACGAATGCGACCAGCTCAAGTACATCCAGAAATCACTGTGCTTGATCCAGGAATCTGCGTACAAGGTGCAAGGCACGCTGCGTCAGTTTGTGATTGACGACAAAGGTGCGGTTGCAATCATTGCAATCGGCCTGCCGCCGTTTTACCATGAGAACAACGGTGAGTCGTGGATCTTGTCCTCGCAGCTGGAGCGTCAGTCAGTCATGTCTAACTCGTTTGCTTGAAGCGCTTCGGGGCATCAAGTTGGCAAATTACCTTCTTGATAAAGGCCTCATGGGCTCCATCGGGTACAGTTTCGTCTTCGTTCGACATGTGTGTTCTGCCTGGCGACGATTGACACACTTGCTTCATTGTCAGGCTGACGACGGGCAACGCCTTCTGCGGTTCCGTTGGAAGCAATGCTCGGGCTGAGTACGCAGTCGTCGGTGACGTGATCAACCTTGCCGCACGTCTGATGTCTTCGGCCACGACAGGGGAGATCCTGTGCGACGAGGTTACGCGAGACGAGTCGAAAGACTCGGTGCAGTACGACGATGGCCGGGAGATATCTGTAAAGGGAAAGGCCACCAAGGTGAAAGTTTTCCGTGTGCATCGACAAGCACAATCCAAGACCAAGCTGGACCCTGCAGCCTTGCTCGAAGCAGTTCACGGATTACCATACGGATCAGAGTACCTCGTCGAGTCAGTTCCTCTTCACGGCAGTGCGTCACATCGACCAGATCGACGAGGAAATCGACATCGCGTGCTGATCGTCACGGGGGAGAGCGGGACCGGAAAATCGATGTTGCTGCGCCACTTCTTGTTTAACCACTCGAGGAGCTTTATGGGAAGCGGCGATCCAGTCGACTCGGCCATGGACTTCCATGCCTGGGCGGGCATAGTGCAGGAGATGATCACGCGCACAATCAAGACCCCGAAACAACAGGTGAGTGGTCATTCGGCTGAGAGCGAACGCCACAAAGACCACAGTAACGGACCTACGGACTTGGACCTTGTGAATGGTTCCGACGAATACCTGGAAGCCTTCTTCAACGGGTCGCATATTAGTCGATCTGGTTCTGACGATGGTTCAGCAAGCTCCCGCACGTTTCAGCTGAAGATGCGCCATCAGCAGCGCTTAATCTCCATGGAGGCTGGTGAGCTTCGAGCAGCAACGCCAACAAGCGAGATGAACAGCCACGGCCGAAACTCGCCATCCCCAACGCGCTTATTGGGCAGTCTGACAAATCATTATGAGCGCGTACCGGTTCTCGAGTACCTCATCTTGAGAAACCGGATATCGCGCGCGATGGTACCCATCTTGAACGACTTGCTCCCGTACGATCAGCTCTGCCCGGATACCCTGGACGAATTCGAGAGGGGTGAAGAGCGTACTAAAGCACTGGAGTCCCTCATATTCAACGTGGTTGAAGCCGTCAGCAAGAGCAAGCCCATATTGCTCATCTTCGACAACGCCCAGTGGATGGATGGACTCAGCTGGAGCTTGCTGCTGAAAGTGTTGGACGAGCTGCCGAACGTAAATGCGCTCATCGCGACGCGCGCGCTGCACCGTATGAAGCGCCAACCAATGTACGACCTCATGGAGCAACTGCCGTATGTAAAGAAGCAAGAGATTCGTCGCTTCACATACCAGGTCACGTCGCTGTTTCTTTGCCAGCAGTACCACATCGCGATCATGGATACGCAGCTGCTCGACTTCGTGTTCGTGCGTACCGACGGGAATCCGTCCGAGCTCATCAAGCTGATGGACTTCATGATCCATTCGCAGTTCGTTTCGATTGACCGAGACAGCGGCAGCATATCGATCCTCTCGGACTTGGACGACTTGGACATGCAGGTGCCAGAGTACACACGTGCCAAGGTGATGTCTTGCGTGGACAGCCTCGACGGATTGGCTCAAATGGCACTCAAGCTCATCAGTATCCACCCCGAGCCAGTGGAAGAACGAATGCTGAACGGGATCCTCACAATGTTCCTCACCTCGTCGGACCATGATGACAGCGAGACCGAAGGAGGAGTGAGCAGCACAAAACTCAAGATGCCGCGCTCCAATTCGGCCATGTCAATCCTCCACCAGGTTCGAATTGGCCTTGCCGAGTGTGAAAAGGATTCAATCGTGACCCTCGACGACCAGAAAAAACTGATTTTCTTCAACTCTGAGGAGATGCGGCTTGTCGTGTACGACACGATGCTTCCGTCCCAGCGCGAGACGATCCACTTGTTATACTGCCAGTGGTTCCGAGATATGACCAGACCGCGCCGAAACAGCTCGATCTCCACACCACCTAGTCCGACCAACGGCACCGCGAATCAAACGACGGGAGGCCGTCGGCCCAGCCGTACTGGAGCACAACGACCTAGCTTTGGTGGTGGCGCGACCACGTTACTGGCAATGATGGATCCAAACTCCTCCTTGAAGTCACGTCTTCAGCAGCAGTACGCGATGCTTGGTTACCATCTCTCCCGTTCAGGCAACGCCAAGCCGTCTTTAGAGGCGTACCAGAAAGCTGCTGAGCTTGCGCTGGAGAACAAAGACTTGAGCTTTGCGACAGACTGCATGCAGTCATCGTTCAAAATCTTGGAGGATGGCCCGCGCGTAAACAAACTCAATGATCTGGACTACATCTTGGTGCGAAGCAAGATTGAGTTCCTTCGTGGTGCGATCGCAATTGAGAAGAGCGAGTGGGATATGGCGATCATGCACATGTCCTACATCATTCGCTTGTGCCAGCGCAAAGGCAGCGTGCTGCGGCGGTACTCGTCTTCGATTTACCGCAACGAGAGTGTCTTGGATTCGACGAAGACGTTGGCTGCCAAATCATCGACAGCCCTCAACTCAGTTCGCTTGGGATCGACAACCACCGCAATGGGAGGCGACTCGGCGATCCCCCAACTGAAGCTCAATCTTGGCCAGTCAATGATGCACTTGGAGTTGCAGCAGCGGTGCATGCCGAAGCTCTTCAACTTTCAGCGCCTCATTCCGTCAGGATACCCAGCGTCAATTTCTATGTTCTTCATGCGACGATCGGGCAACAACCCTGGTCGAAAATCGAGTCGATCCAATTTGCTTCGAACGGGTTCAAGCGGAGCTGTCAATCGTATACAGCCAGAGGAGACTATGCTTGCTCTGAACCAGGTGCACTTCTACAAAAAGAAAGCGGAAGTCCTCATAAAAAAGATCAACATCTCGAGAAAGAAGCAAGAGGAAATGAGCCGCGAGATTCAGAAACTTACACAGAAGAGCTTGAAGAAGACCCACAAGCGGTGACGTCGATCGGATTTCGTTGTACCTTTGAGGAACAAACAGTGCCTCGACACTCAACCCCACAATAATCTATGCGACAACGCAACTATATTCTTGCCCAAAGAGTATCCAGCAGGGAGCGATCAGCACGTAAGCAGCAACGAACCTGATACCGAGTGTGATCATCCTTCCAGCTTCAGCATATCCATGATGGCGCCGATTTTGTTCTTGTACTCCATGTGACCCTTGATAATAGACGATAGATTCACGTTTTCGATTCCAGCAGCCTCGATTGAGCAGACGCCAGCGGGGTTGAGTGCCCACCCCTGATAGCGATACATCACGGCAAGCATCCAGTCGTTCTCGCTGTAGCCGTTGATGAGACGACCGGATACAACTCGCCGAGCGCTCTTCCAATCTTGGACCGCCACTGGCACAGGTGTTCCCAGCAGCACGGCATTCTCGATAATGCCACAACAGTCGTCGTACTTGGCCAACTTTTTCAAACACGACAAGATGAGACGTGCCCCCATGCCGTAACCGACTAGTGTGACAGGTCTGAGGCCTTGCTCGCGTCGACGCAGAGTCTCCGCTAGAATCTTTCCGGACTCATCCGCGTTGTTCATGATCAGAACCCACACATTGTCGATAATATCTGCCGCCTTGAGCAATGTTCGAGGAATTGCAACCGCAGCAAAGAGTGCGGCGAAAGCAGTCAGTGTCACGATCTCGTTGTTCGCATAGCTCAGAACTTGTTCCCTCGCGAACGTTCGCATCGACTTGCCGAACTTCCGCAGCAGCTCTTCTTCCCACGCGAGACAATACTGGTCACCTTGAGCAAAACGATCTTTCCACCGCCAAGTGCGCATCAGCTCCATTCCGAGGTCTCCACCATCGGTGGTAGCCAACGCAGCTTCTTTCGAGCTGGCCAGCATTCCCAGCGGGTCGAGCTTTTCGGAGCCGCCTGCAACCTTGTATGTCTTGCGCAAAATACCGAAAAATTCGTCTTCTCGGCCCTTGTAACGATCTAGCACCTGCTCGACTTGGTCCACCTTCTCTGGGTTATGTTTTCGGTAGAATCCACGCAGGTAAGCTCGACTGTCACCCCACGATCGCCGAAATCCGTGTACAGGCGGATCGTCATCATCCAGCCACCCGGAGACGCAAATGTACACGTTCATACCGTCACCGGCCGAGACAAGATCAAAGCTGAACTGCTGTACACCGCGGGTTCGCGTATCCGTTTTAATGCCGACCACGCCTGCCCCGGCCGTCCCGAACAGAACCGTCGTGGCTGTCACGCCTGCAACAGATCCGAGGGCCCCTCCAATGGCGACGCCTGCACCACCCAAACCAACCAAGCTGGTCGCGATCGCCGGCGCAGCAAGTCCACCTGTGAGCGCCAATAACGCACCGCCGGCGACAGCAGCTCCCGCAATCGTGGCATTTCGTTTCCAGTCCCAGAGACTGGGCTTCGCGGCCGACTTTTCAGTGGGCATGGCCATGGCTTCAGCGTACAGCGCGCGACCGATTGCGACTTCCTCGATGGTGACTTCGATCCATGACAACCGCATGGTCTCCACCAAGTGGCGCAGCAACGTTCGCGCTCGCGCATCGTACCCAACGGATCGGACCGTGAACCACAGCAACTTCTTCACAATATCGAGCTGAAACGCGACGACTTCTTCTTTCCTGGACTTTGGCAGCGAGAGCGGTGGCGACCGCGCGGATGCATCCTCGCCCTGATCCTCTGGCTTTTGCTTCTTCTTTCCAAATTTCGCAAAGGTCTTGTCCGTGAATTTCTTCATCTTGGAAGCTGTCGACTCATCACCCTCCTCAGTCGGCATCACGAGTGCGTAGAACGGCGCCGGGTCGAGCGCATCCAGCACGGACGACGATGCCGACATGTTCGCCTTGGGGGAAAGCGCATAGTCGACCAGTGCGTCATGACGCGCCGTTAGCATGGGTAGAAAAGCTTCGACTTGCGACGCAGGCAACGCGAGGAACGCCTCGACGACGAGCTTCAAGTACACTTTTGACCACGCGAGCTCGGGCGAGCCGTCGTTCACGAGCGGCAGTAGGCACGCGCAGAGCCCTGCGAAGCCGCGCTTCTGCGACGTCGTGAGCCGCTCACCCATGCTGAACGCCTTGGCTTCTTCCTCGTCGATCGTGTGGTGCGGAACGGCGGCCGCGGCCGTCGACTCGGGTTCGCTGGGCGGGGCCTGGTTACTCGGCGGGTTCGCGCTCTTGCTGCGCGCCATGGGCGGCTTCTTGGCGCCGGAGGCCGCGCCGCGAGGGGAGAGTGACTCGCCGTTAATGCTGCTGTCATTGTTGTTGTTGCTGGGGCCCGCGGGCGCCGACGGCACGCGCGTGAAGAGCTTCTTCATGATGATGGATTCCCCTTTGTGTCTGTGTGGAACTCGCTGGGAAATGAAGGAGGAAACTTTCACTTCGTCACCCAGGAAGGGCAATGTAACCGGCCAAAACTGTACAGTAACCCTTCGTGACCATCACTCTAGAAACCGAGAAATGTGGGATTTTGAAAATTCTGTAAAACCCGGAATCGGTCGGTTTTACGAGGGGCGGAGGTTATAGCGTCGCTTCAACGTCATGTCCGCGAGGGACTTGGGCGCAGGAGTGGAGAGAGGAACGCATGGGGGAGAAGGATTTCCTCGTGGACGCAGTCGCGCAGTTCCTGCAGACCACTGAATGGCAGGACGCGATCACGCAGTTCTTCCTGGTGCACGCCGCGAAATTCCCGCTTGAATCGGCCGACGAGAAGCAGAGCAAAGGCGTCGGATACACGCTCGCGCAGTTCGATGTGTTCACGCAGTTCAAGGAGCTCATGGAGCGCCAATTAGAGACCATGATTGGTGAACTGGGCTGCCGCGGCGAGGACCTGGTTGAGATCCTGCAGGAGAGCATGCGCAACGGACCCACAGGCGAGAGGCAGTTCCTGATCAAGACGCTGCTGTCGTTCGAGGACTACGAAGATTTCCACGCGCGCATCACGGAGTACGCGGCGCAGCAGCAACAGCAACACGCCAGCAGCGCAGAGAGAAGTGAATGGGAGATGCAACTCGCGGTTGCGCAGTCTCTGCTCGATGCATATGTAAGTACTACGATCGATATGGTGTGGGCGTTCCTAAAGGAGCACATCCATTTCATTTTGTAGGCGCAAGGACTTCTCGACGAGGCGGAGCAGAGCTTCCTACCGTGGGCGGAGGCTCTGGTTGGTCTGGGCCACTCAAATGCAGCGCAGACAGAAGACGAACTAAAGGGGACTTTGGAAGCAAAGGATGACTCCGCCTGCGGTACGTGGCCAAGCAAGACTACAACGCGACATTTCGTGGCGTAGAGCTGACGTATTAGGACATGTTGTGCCGCTCCAGGAGAGGTTGTGGATGGAGCGGACGAGCGACTGAAGGAGCTCGAGTTCACGCTCACCAAAGAGGTTCGTTCGGTTCTTGGTGGTGCATTCCGAAGTAAAACTCATTGTGCGGTCCCCTTGTTGCTCACCATTGCAGCGACTGAAAGTCGACCTGCTCGTTGCGCAGCGCATTGCCGAGGCGAACGCAGCGATGAAGAAAGATATGCTGCATCTATCTGCCGCTGAGGTTCTGTTCAGTGAAGAGCAGGAAGCTACGTCGGCCGAACAGACACTGGAGTCCCTGTTCACTCAACTGGAGACTGTGCGCGACCGCCTCAAGGTCGTCAAAGCGAGCTGCTTCGAATTCAAGACCGTGAGCCAAGAAGCGATGGACAAAATGTGCGCAGCGCAGGGCCTTTCTTCAGCGAGATGAGATTGATACTAACCAAATCAAGTTGCGTATGTGTAGGTACCTCTTCTTAAAAGAGAAAATCCACTACCAGCAAGATCTCGTGTCGCAAGAGAAGGACATATCGGACGTCATTTTCACACTGATCGACCAGAGCGATGCAGCGCTGGTCCCATTACTTCTCGAGTGGTTGTTGCTCGAGTCCGAGGCATTGCGGGTGCAGAGTCAGATTCAGGAAGAGCTGGGCCAAACGGTTGCTGAAACAACTGGTGCCACGGACGGACACGGGTTTTGGACGCAGACGTGGGATGAAAACGCGCAAGCGTTCTTTTACTTCCACTCGATCACGGGTGAAAGCGTGTGGGAACCCCCAAGTGTTGGATATTACGATGCGAACCAGGAATATCAGTGGCCAGACCCGACGCCGTGTACTTCCTCTGACGCAAAAGACGTCTCGCAAGACGCATGGGAACCTCCGTATACGTCCGACACAATAACGAGCCTGGATCAAGCAGCTAGTGCGCTTGAAGAGAAGATCAGCGACAGCTCTGCACAAAATCCTGAAGAAATGGTACGTAAAAATGGCGGGGAGTATCCTGTTTTACTCGCATTGATGCTTTCTTTCTGTGTACAGTTTGAGATGGAGCGTGTGTTAGCGCGAATATCAAGGGAACACGATGAGGAACGCAAGCGCCTGGAGCTCGTCTTCGAAGTGGAGAAAGCGAGACAGAAAGAGGAGCTTCGACGTCGAAAGGAAAAGAAGCGGCGGGAAAAACACTTGAAAAAGAAAAAGAAGGACGAACGAGTGCACCAACTCTCTGATGAGCTCCAGAATGGAGAAGAGAAAACACACGATGAATTCGACGACGCCGGAGCTTCTGAGCCACTACCGGTTGTTCCAGCTGCGGAGGTGCTGACATCAAGAAGAGCTGAAGCAAAGCGTGAGGAAATCCACGACAGTCACTTGAACGTTTCGATTCCAGGCCGTGGACGCCTTCAATTGGCTCATTTGCTCAGCGAGGAACACGCTAAGCGACAGCTGGAGAAAAATGGCCTTACAGTGCCTCTCGCACCTGCGCCACAGGCGCTACTCAACCCGACGAGCCTGCGGTACCTCGCAGAATCGCTGGCAAAGAAGAATGTCGGAGGATTGACGGACGAGAGCCCAAAAAGCACGCGTCAAGCCCCACTGTCCCACATTGTGCTTGAAGAAGCGGACGAGAAGTAGTGTACAGGGAGAGACACAATCTATTGGAAACCACGAAGTGGTTTCTTCGCGCGTTGCTGCTGAGTCGCTTGCTGTGCTTTCGTTTGCTGCTTGAGTTCACGCAATCGGGCGAGTTTTTCTTTGTACTCGATCTGAGCCCGCTCTTTTAGATACTTGTGAAGGTCCTTGCGCACTGCTGCCACTTGTTCTTGATTGCCGTCTTCTCCGTCGCTATCCTCTAGCTCCTCGCGCGAACGAATACTGTCGATTGCATTCTTTCTCTTCTGTTTCATCGAGCACATCCACATAAGATCTCGATAGTTTGTTTTTGTGTCGGCCGAGACGAAGAGATATCGCCTTACAGAATTGCAGTCGAGGATGCGTCCTCCGTATTGAACAAGAAGCTTGGCCACACTGACCGACTTGACGTAGTGCATTGGCGAACAGCCAAACTTGTCACGGGCGAGCGCATCGGCACCGTTGCTCAGCAGCTGAAATGCAATCGAGCGGTGGTTGTTGGTTACTGCAAGATGCAGCGCGGTCGATCCGCCCTGCAAGCACAGCGTGCGCCACAATCAGCAACGATTTTCATGTTGAACGCAAGTTGCCTGATCGAACGCACCAGCATCGTACGCAACGCGAGGTTTGCGTCGGTATCTTGGAGAAGGAGCTTCACGATCTCTTTGTGGCCATCTGCACACGCCTGATGGAGAAGCGAGCGCCCCGATGCCACGTCGCGCGTGTTCACACTAATCTGGCGATTCGAGCGGAGCCACACGCACAAGCCGGCAGCGTCGCCGTCGCCAACGAGGTCAAACGCGGTCTCTTCCTGGTACTCGCGTTGCTCATGATTGCTCTGAATGGCAACAAGATCATCGAGCAAATCCGCGTACGTCGCCATGGTGCTGCTGTAGGTGTACCCAGTCAGATACAGCGGATGGCGACGTTTCAAGGGTATCACGGGTGTACCCATTCATTCATCCGCAAAGTACGCCTTAGGTTCGCAATGGGAAAGTGAGTGCCTCATCCAACTGTGCAGGACACAAGTCTTGTCCTCAAAGCATGTTGGCGCGAGTGGTGCAGGGCTCGCAGCTCGCGGTGGGTGCGCGCCTGCGCCTCCCACACACGCACACTGTGCGCGCATTTTCCTCCACCCCCGACGACGCGGGCAGCGCGCAGTGGAATGACTTCAACAACGTTGTCAAGGTCCATACAGCGCGTAACTCGCCTTGTCCATTCGCGGTCTCTGATGTTCGAATTTGGTTTTCGCGTGCAGGAGCTGCGACGCATCGCGGAAGACGAAGGAATCCGTGGCGCATTGCCCGACACCAAGCTGCTGAAGGAGCTCGGCCATAAAGATTTAGTGCTTGCGATCCGCAAGAAGCACGGAGGCTTCGTCTCGATCGCCGCCAAGGTCGGTGTGCGCGTGGAGAAAGAAGACGTCGAGATCCAGAAGAAGATTTCGTCGCGCGCGAACCGCCGCAAGAAGCGCGAGATGCGCACAGCAAAACACGACTTTTACTGATGCGAAATCTACATTGGTTTTGCGCGTACGGAAGGTGTTTGTCTGAATGGCATGCGTGGACGAGTCTTGGTTCCGCCAGGAGGGGCACCATTCGATCATGGACGCGACGAGGTACCGTGCATTTCTTTCCGCGATAGAGCAACATTAGGTGGAGTGGTGCGATGCAGCGCGGTGTCTGAAAAGCGGCCGTGGGCCAGCGAACGGAAGCTACCCAAACGCATTGCGGTTGTCAGTCAAACACCGATTCCTGGAGTCCGGAAATCTGTGTGGTTCCAGCCACTGATTTGGCATCATGCCCGATGAAGTCTGTACAATTGTAATGGCATGTTTCCCCGTCACGACCGAGGAGAGAAGGAAAATTCGCTGACGAACCGTCCGTGGCGAGCATTGGCGGGCCATGTTTCCTTTCTGAGTATGCAGTCGACCCCAGCGTCAGTTTGTCAGTTTGTAGCACGCAT
Source organism: Pythium biforme (assembly GCA_023337735.1). NCBI lineage: Eukaryota > Oomycota > Peronosporomycetes > Pythiales > Pythiaceae > Pythium > Pythium biforme. The sequence continues at coordinate 14,295 of JAADXJ010000483.1, forward strand.
TATTCCAATCGCCAGCATGCAACAGCAGGGTCGACTAGATGCACGCATGCGTTGCACGTTGCTGCGAGCGCATGCTCACGAACACTGCCGAATAATGGACTTCAACGGAGCCCATCCACCGATCCGGTCGTTCACCCGCTGCCGGCAGAGCAAAAAGTCCAGTAAAAACTGCCGTCCGACTTCAGCGTCACGACACGACCGCCGTGCGTCCGTGTCCACCGGCGGACGGCTCATCACGCGCACCCCTCAGCGCCAACTTTCGCTTCGTCCACGCGCGAGCAGAAGAAGCGCGAGGGCAATCTCCACGCGAAGCCACCACTCACTACAGTAACCCATGGGGGAGGCACATGTGACCATCACTCCCGTCCAAGTCATTTACCCATCACCCTTTTGAGATTCAAAACACGGTGAGATATAACGAAGTTAGCTCTATAATACGGTGTACCGCTCATTACTTATGCTAGCTAAGTGACAATTAATAACACCTTGTTTTGGTAAAACGCCGTTCGAATGTGACCAGAGCTGAATCTCTGTGGCGCAATTGCCTCTTTTGCTGGAAGGCCGCTGCGCTTCCACGGGCTCGGGCCTTGGCAGCGTTGACGGACACGGCCGCTTCGGCTTGAACAAACGAAGCGAACGCTGCCGCCTCCCTTCCCCACTTCCCACATATCGCGAACGATTTTTTTCCAAGCGATGACATCGAGTGGGGACGACGAGATTTCAGTGTCGCGCGCCGGCGCCAAGCGTCCAGCCGACCAAGCGCTGTCTCCGGATCGCCAGCAGCGCGCGCGCTCCTCGGGCTCCGTTGGCAGTGCGAGTGAGAGCGCGTGGGCGACGCTACCGCTCGTGGCCATGGAGCTGCTCTTCTCGTTCGCGCTCGTGGACCTCACCGTGCAGGTCCACCCGATCCCGATGATGCACCACCGTGCGGTCTCGCGGCGCATCGACGACGCCTTCTCGCTGCGCAAGTGGAGTGCCGTGTGCCGTGATTGGCGCGACACCATCGAGCAGCTCATCGAACAGTATCAGGACGGCACCGTGAGCTTGGAGTTCATCCTGAAACACGCGAGCGACCTCACACCCAAGCTCGCAGCGAATATGACGCAGCGGCGTCACATGGTCATGGACCTACGCGTCGGCATCTATCGGCACATCGACCAACCGGTCACGCCGACGCTGCCCGCGATCGACTGGAACTTGCTGCTAACCGGCCTCTCAAACCTCCAGCGGCTCGACTTGACCCGAGTGAACTGCGTGACGTGCGACGAACTCTGCGACGTGCTGGACGCCGCGTCGCGCTGCTGCCCGAAGCTGCGCGCACTCGTGCTCCCACTCCCGCACGGCTGGATCCGACCGCCATGTCTGCTGTACGACCGGAGGCTCTCGCCGATGCTGTACCAATCCTACAAGCCGCTTCTTTCGGCGCTCGCGGTGGCGTTGGAGAAGTGGCACCTGGCGGGCGGTGCGTCGGGCAGTGCCCTGGAGCACCTCGTGTTCCCGTGCATGGGCGACCACGCCGACCAGTTCCTCTCGCTCGTGACGCGGTTCGTGCCTCGCATCCAAGTGCTCGACGCCTGGAAGCTCGCGTACTTCAACGACGGGTGGGATGACGTGCGCTGCGACGAGCACTGGCACATCTCACCGGAAACGTGGGCGGCATTCTGCCGGACGTGCGTCCACATCCGTGAATTCAACCTCGGACTTGTGCCAAACTCGGACACCTTCGTGACCCCGTTTGCGTCCGCGAAGAAGTGGCAGCTCAAGGAACTCGCGATCAACTTCACCAAGTGCTCCTCGCCCAAATTCGCGGTCCTGACCGAACTGCAAGCACGACTCCGACGGTCCCTCGGAGAGCACGTGGTCACACCATCGGCGGTTACAAGCCTGAGCCTCTCCAACCTCGTGCAAGCGCTGCCGCGGTTGGAGGTTCTGTGCGTAAACTTGCCGTCCGAGGGAGAGAAGAACCTACGCTCCTACGACAACGACTTTCTCATCGCGCTCGCCAAGTCTTGCCCGAACCTGAAGAAGCTCGTGATTGCCGGCGGACGAGGCTATTCGAGCGCACAAACGCTCGACAAGATCACAGAACGCGGCTTGGCCGCGCTGGGAAGAATGCCCAAGCTGGAAGAAGTCGCCTTGCGCCCATTGAAATTGCTAAGCGAGGATGGTGTGACACAGCTACTCGGGCTGGTTCGACACGGTGGGCAGTTGGATGCAAAGCTCATGCTTCCCCCGGATGTGTCGCCCACGGTCTTCAAGCCGCTCATCGCCAGTGTCGCGGCGCTGATCGCGAGCAACGACAACGCGCAAGCGTTCGCCGTGCAAATCGCGGTGCAAGAATCCAAGCAACGGCCACGGTACAACCCGGACTTGCTGCTCAACCGCTCGCAGTCCGGCCCACTGCGGCACTTGCTCGAGTCGCTGCGCGCCATGCAGCACCGGCTGCTCGACAGCGCGTCACGGCTGCGGTTCCAGGCATTTGTCGACCAGCACACGCGCAAACTCACGCAGATCAACGTCTTCACGACGGACTGGCGGCTGCGCGAGGGCGTCGACACGCTGTTCCTGCGCAACGAAATCCTCTACGACGACCGCAACAGGAACGCGTTCGAGTGGATCGTGACCAACTAACGAAGCCGAGCTAAGCAGCATGTATCTCTCGCGCAACATGGGGTACACAACTGCAACGAGCAACCGACATAATATGAGGACGGACGCGTGGATTACGTCTGTGTTCTTGCCACTGTTTTAGCTGTACGATGTGTGTCCATAGAAAAGCTCTCTCCGTTTGTCAGCCAGCAGCAGGAACATCTCTGATGGCAATAGTCGAGAGCCCGCCGACTGCGTGGAAGATCTCTGCTTGCCCTTCAATGAAAGAGACCCCAAGTGCACATCCGGTGTGGTCATCGCACCCGAGGACGTCTGTGTTTGGCGAGCGGAAAACGGTAGGTAGGCACGGCGTCACAGTCGCCCTGTCTACATCGCTGTCGCCTCCACTTCCATCGCATCCGATGTACAGGAAGTTTGGACTAAAATAAAGAGCGCATACCGGGAGCTGGGCCCAGGTCGGAATTTTGAGGTTTGATCATCTGAGACACAGAGCCAAATGAACGATATAGAAGCCCAACAAGGAAACTGCCGGGGGGCTCTGAACATAAAATAATTGAGCCAAAGGCTCAATTTGTGTATGCGACATGCAATTGCTGAGCAGGTCCCCTTTGAGAACTGAGATCGGCGCGGCCATTTCGGCCAAAGTATCGTCCGCCATCAACTCACAGCCTGCGACATCTTGACCATGGGGCACTCCATTTTGAACAGACTCGTGTTAACCCTACGTATCCTGTCGCGTTTGGGGCCGTTTGCCGTTGAAATTCTGATAGTGACGTTTTTTGTCATTTGCCCGTATCGCGAGGCTATTATACGTACAGTGTGCATCGATACACCACCGGATGTCTCCATGGATGTCTATCTCCATCGGCGAAAATCTGTGTCATGGAGGGCGTACACACCTAACTCATCGTCCTGGGGGAGCCGGGTGACTAAAGCTCTACACGCGAGAGCTCCTCGGTCGGAAGAGCTCACTTTGCAATTCCCGCCATTCCCCACAAGACTCCAACTCTTCCCGACACAACCATGAAGAGCAAGAGCTGGTTCACCCTCGAGGACTGCAAGATGGCGTTCAACCTCTTCTGCTGCGTCTACGGCGTCGGCACACTGGGCATGCCCGGCAACTTTTCGCGCGCCGGCCCGGCCATCGCGATCGTCGCGATGCTGTTCATGGCGTTCGCCAACATCTACTCATCGATCGTGTGCTCCAAGGTCATGCTCAAGGCGCCGCGCACGGTCAAGACTTTTGGTGACCTCGGCGAGTGGTGCATGGGGCCGGTCGGCCGCTGGATCATCGTGTTCTTCCACACTGCCGTGTGCGTACTCATCCCGTGCCTCTACCTCGTGCTCGGCGGCACGTTCCTGCCCGGCATGTTCCCGGACACGTTCTCGCCTGCCGTGTGGATCGGCTTAATGGCCCTCAGCTTGATTCCGATTTGCCTCGTGCCGACCCTGAAAGAAGGCGCCGGCATCGCGTTCGCGGGCTGTCTCGGCACGATTCTCGCGGACATTATCGGCATCGCGATCCTCATGCTCGGCATGGAAGGTCACTCGTCCGTGCCCACGCCCAACATCTCGTTCGACCAGATCGCCATGACGTTCGGGAACTTGTCGCTCGCCTACGGCGCCGGCATCGTGATCCCGGCGCTGCAGCGCCAGCACAGCGAGCCCGAGCGCATGCCTCGCGTGATCTACGTGACGCTCACGATCGTCTCGGTGTTCTTCATCACGCTCGCGAGCACTGGTTACTCGGCCATTGGCTGCCAGATCTCGGGAAACCTGCTTTTCAGCGTGTTCCCGGACCCGACCACGGGACTCGCGAAGCTCGGCTTCTCGCCAAACAAGGGCTGGTCGATCTTGGCGTTTCTGTTCATGCAGCTCCACATCACGGTTGCGTTCGCCGTCATCTTGCACCCGGCGCTGTACGTCTTCGAGCGCACGCTGCTTGGTATGCACAAGCGCCAGCTCGAGAACGAAAAGCACATCCAGGACATTGAGAGCGCGGCCGACTACTTGGTCGCGGAGACACCGGTCGACGACAAGCCCAAGGGCAGCTTCCGCGATGACCGATCGATTACGGAACAGCCCAAGGCGCGCGCGTCCAAGACCGGCTCGGTCGTGTCAATGCTCGACATCATGCGCGAGACCGACGACGAAGACGCCGAGCTCGCCGAGTACAAGGGCCACGAGTACAAGTACATCCCGATGCGCATCATTCTGATCGTGCTCATGACGGCGCTGTCGATCGCGCTCAAGGACCACTTTGGTGACTTAGCGGATTTCGTTGGTGCGTCGGCCATCTCCGTGAGCTGCATGATCATGCCGATCCTGTTCTATTTCAAGAAGCTCTGGACCACGCTGCCGCTGTGGGAGAAGGCCTTTGGCTCGCTCGTGGTCGTGGTGTGCACCATCCTGGGCGTGTATGTGACGATCCAAACCGGCAAGGCGCTGTTCTCGTCGAGCGAGGTCGAGCCTGGCGCCCCCGTGTTCGAGTTCTGCCACAAAGAGCACCAGTTCGAGCTCTACTACAACGCCACAGTCGCGCACAGCGGCTGATTCATACTACGTAGTACCACACAACTCGAAAACTAACGGACAACACACAACTTGAATGTTGCCGCGTGTGATGAGAGTGTTCTTGATCTCCTCGGAGACGCGCGAAGTCTTGACGCTTGCGAGATCACCGCCACTGGCGGCGGCGCCGGTGCAGATATCTACTTGCACATAAACAGGACAACGCTTCTATTCCATGTCGACCACATTCGAGGAGTTTTTCCCCGGCCCTGAGCTCGATCGTGTCTTCGTGGCGCTCTATGCGGCGCTCGAGAGATGGTACAACACCGGAAACAACGGTGGTCTGGGTCAATTGGCCATGGGCGAGCGTCGCAGCGTTGACCGAATTGAAGACAACAACGCGTTCATGCGCGCGCTCGCCAAGGATTGTCCTCGTATCGAGTACCGGTACCTCGAAGGTTCGGCTGATGCCAGCGGAACAACTGGGCAAGGCAACTAACTGGCTGTGCGTTCTTGACGTCTGGGAACGTCATCTTGCACCCGGCGCTGTACGTCTTCGAGCGCACGCAGGTGCTGTTTTCGGATCTACATCTACTCCCGTTCGCAGCTACCAAGAAGCCTTTTCTTAAATCGCTCACGATCGGCGACATCGAGCACGACGATGGGTTCCCCATTGACGATCTGCGTGTTACCCCAGCGGTGCTGTGTTCAATGTTCTCAGTCCTTCCAGGACTCGAGGAGCTAGTGTTTGACTGCGCGGCGCGTTCAAGCGACGCGTTCTTCGCACTGGGGGTGCTTCTTACGGATGATCTCGTGGCCACGATTGCCGCTAATTGCCCCAAACTACGCCAGTTGGCGTGGTGCATCCGCTGCCAGGCGCAGTGTGCGCAGGGCGAGACGGTCGCGGTGGCGCCGTTCACGGATGCCTCGCTCGTGAGTTTGTCGACCCTGCCATCCCTCGAGAAACTCCACACCCCGTTATCGACGACAGCGCGCACGGA
>JAADXJ010000484.1:0-20400 GCA_023337735.1 Pythium biforme
GCGGCGACTTGGATCCGGCGGATGTGTGGGAAGACGGCGACGCTGCAGGTGGCTGGAGCAGTGCAGTCTCTTGCAGCAAGTGGTCCGTCGCGAGCCGTTGATGGAGCTGATCGTGAAATCCAAAAACACGCGAGTGAGTCAGACACACGAGAGGGCGGGAACACACATCCCAATACTTCGACCCACCTCGAATCGCTTCCGCGACATGGTGTGGTCGTTTTCACGCCGCTCGGGACCTTTCGACGTCGCTTCCCCGTGCGTGAAGCCAACACCCGCGGCCAACGAGATGGCCGTGGGGATCGTCGCGGCACTCGCGACCATCATGTCGGGCACGAATGGCGTCCGCATGGTCTCGCGCGGCGTCCATTCCTGCAATTCAAACTGCCACGGGTCGGTGTCTGCCGTGGCACAGGGTGAGTGGCCGCCCATCGTCGATCGCTTGCGCGACAAACTATCGTTGAGCTGCACGGCGCTTGCCTTCCGGGGAGCCACTGTGCCAAGCGCCGGCACGGACTGGGAGCCAGCGAGACTCGTGCGTCGTGACCCAGGTGCCGTGAGACTCACGGACTGCTTACCAGACGCCGCAGAAGACGCGGCACTACCGGCGCGGAGCTGTGTGGCTGAGACCGACGAAAACGTATTGAGACTCGACTTCATTTTCACGGCGTTGACAGACGCGGCGCCTGTGACTTCTTGTCGCAGAAGCAGCGACGCGCTGTCGATCAGTTCGACCTCCAGCGAGACGCTGGGCTCGACCACTGGCAGCTGGCGCGTAAACGTCGTCCACTTCGATGCATTCGTGCCAAGCTGCTTGGGGCCGTTCGTCTCGCCCATGAGCTCTTTCAAACACTTGATGCGCCAGGCCTTGTCCTCTGGATCTTCTTCTTCCACGACGTCCGGAAGCACGATCGCCTGCGGGATCATCACGGCCGGTGCCTTGATTGTTGTCGAGTCTTTTTTCTCCGGATTGCGTCGTTTGTATGCGAGACTCATGCGCGCGCGGTCACTGACTCGGCTCTCGGTACGCGTCCGAAGGGTGGGCGAGACGACCGTGGTGGCCTCTGGTTTCTCTGGACTGCGGTACGGAATGCACTTTGCGGCATGGCGATCATTGATCTCTGCGACAGGAGATAGCTCGGCATCAAACCGGTGGCCACCCAGCTCACGTTCGTGCTGAAGTTGCGAACTCGCGACGACGTCGAACACGCTCGACGTGAGCAGCGTCGCCGTCGAGGCCACCTGCACACTCATGGGAGAGTCAGTATATCACTCATGTATGGGTAAAACACGAAAGAAGGACGCACGGCTTGCGTGGCGAGGCAGTGCTGGCGGTAGAACGCGTTGGTCTCGGCGAAGAGCAGCTCGACCAGGCAGAGTGCGACGGCCTCGCTCTCGTCCTCGTCGACCCCGTGGAGATCCAGCAGCGCGGCGTCGACGCGCAGCAGACTCATGGGCGCGCGAGGGAGGCGACGCTGAGCATGCCGCGTGGATGGCAATAGACGCGTTGCAACACACGGGCCACGACGCGTGTCACGGGCGCCTGTATTAATAAACGCGTACCCACGCGCGTAACCAGCCCTGTTCTTGTGGTTGGTATGTGCAGAAGAGACCAAAGCGGCCAAATGACATGGCAAGTGAGGAGGAGGTGGGAAGCCTATCGGGCCCATTTGCGTCACCCGTGGCCGTGACAGGAGGTGCACGACTGCGGGGTTGTGCATTCACGTGATTCACGTCCAGTGATGTCCAAGAAAGGGACTGGCTGGCTACGCGCCGATAGAGATGGCTACATGTTTGCCCATCACCGATGGGGTACAGCGTACAGAGTACCCTTCCCCAGGCGCGACCCAAACTGTGGAGGGGAGGAGACGTGTTCCAGCGTGGATCGATTATCTTTGCAAGATGGGAGGGACGATCGCATACTGTAGTGGACGATGTACATACCAAACAGCGGTGGATGGGGTAAAGACATTCGCAGGCACCCATGTCCACCAACCGTGACCCCAATTCTCTGTTGTCGCTCTCGGAACCGAGATTTCGATTCCCATCCTCCGACGCGAACACGAAAAGGAGAACGGATTGGGCGAGTTGTTCTCTGCTCCGCACGTCGATCGTGTCGATGTCGGCTGATGATTGCTTCTCGTTCTCCAGCTAAATGAGTGTTGTGTTTTGACTCGAAGCGTAGACTTGGCGCAGTGACGCCAGTCGTGAGCCATACCCCGACGCAGCTGCGCTGTTCCAACCGAATGAGGTTCCGCGGTGTGTTCAGACAAACCGTTTTCTCTGCGATATGTACCGCGGGCACACGTTGGCAACCACCAACGCGGTGGACCCTTTGTTCCCGTTGTCCAAAACCTTCGGTGGCAGGGAAATGGATCCAACAGGCGTGCGTGGAACGAGCTTTGGTACAGGACGAATACTGTACTGCACACCATACGTACAGTGTGGTGGACAGAACTGCTGGTTCGGGTTCGAATGTGCACGCCCTTGAGAGCAAAACTTCGGCACCGCGCGCTCGAGCACCTGCACAATCGCTAGAGCGTCACTGCGTTTGCAAATCGGTCAGCTGCAAGATTGTTCTCCTCCGACCACAGCACGTTCCCAAGCGATCTCGACAATCCACGTTGCGAGCGAACGGTCCACGAGTTCGACAAGAGGATTCCTGGCGACGGGGATCAAAATCGATCCGGCATCAAGTCGGAACAATTCTGGTCCTTCTCATCTTCGATGGTTGTGATCTCCTCTCGTAGCACGGTGCGACAGGAGGCGTCGATCATCGAACGAATTCCCGTAGCCGAGGTTACTGTACCGAGATCAAAACTAAAACCACCAAAACCGCCGCCAAACGAGCCGTGGGTGGGCATACTCAACCCAAGCGCTTTGTTGAATGCAGATATCGAACCAGTTGCCAGGCAGAGGAAGGCACATTGAACCTGCGTGGTAGCCTACCATCTAAGTGGATGCTGTGTGCGTGGTGAGTGGGCTGGGTCGGCGCGAAACAGCCACGGGTATGCAGGCAGTTCCTTCTTTTTCGAAGGCCCCTTTGCTCTTTTTGAGGTGAACCGTCGTTTCCGTCAATGGAGAGATGATGGACGTAAAACCTCATTTACGAGGTGTTTTGTGCAACTTCAAAAACGCACTGCTGATCCATACAGTCCGGCGTAACCGCAACCCGATCTCTTTCTCAGACAAGGGAGATAGACGACGAAACGTGACGGCACAGATTTGAGGGCCAGCCAGGCATCCATCATCATAGAGAAGGCTAGCGTGGCAAGAACAGAGGAGCACACGCCCTCGCGGACTTTGCTGCGGCTCCCACACACTTGCGGGCCAAGTTGACGGTCGATGTTGAACTTCTATGCACCACTGTGGAGCATCGCAGACTTGAAGCTGTAGCGGGAACATGAGCGGATCCGCTCTATCTTCTCCGAAAGCGATCGGCATTTGGAGTCACAGTGCGAATCGTGTTCTGAGAGATTTTTGCTTTTTGTTTGTTTGCTCTCCACTCTGATCTCCAGTTAGCATTCACAATCAAGCCAAAAGGAGAAAAAAAGAACAACACTACCGCACGGCGCTCGACATTTCTCGAACCTCAAACCAGCAGAGGAGCGGAGGAAAGAACGCAGGAAGTGGGAAGGAGAAGCCCAACAGAGGGGACCGACCGATCAGCCCTCCCAACACAGAACCTGGCTAGCGGACGAGCGCGTCCGCGAGCGGACCGACGAGCAGCCGTGAACACGAGGCAACAGCGTTCGGGCGGACTCGACACTTGCGCTCTCCATCAAAGGAAACAACTCAGCGAGCTGGGTGAGCGACGCGTGTGTACGGGTTCTCAGGATCGAAAATCGTTAGAAAGAACGTGGGGAAAAAATAACGACTGCCCGCTTTTTCGTTGGCGCCATCCACAGAGGAGGAGAGGGGAGGAAAAAAAGACCGAGAGTCTGGCAGTTCGCGAACGAGGTCACGATTGGTAAGTGCTTACTGCAGAGGGTGCTTGGCGGAATATGGCGGATGTTGCGTTCAAAAGGCTCTCGAGGAGGAGAGGAGGGGTGGCAGAGATAGTAGTGCCGTCAATGGCCGAGGTCATCTCTCCGTCCCCTTTCGCACATTTGTGCGGAGGGTTACGTCCACTCGCAGGCCCCCTCACCGGGGCGGGGTGACAAAAGGACATCGCGCTTCGTCTCGCGCCGCCTCCCTCGTTTCCAAATGGAGAAGCCACCATATTGACCATGATTGCCACAATGTGAACAGCGCGAACGAACAAGCTCCAAATCAGCGGAGGAAGAAAACCAACCTAAGAGCAGAGCGGACGAATACAAAATCGTAGTGCGCATGGAGATGAAGGAGTCGCTGTCGTCGGCCGCGTCCTCCCCGCCGTCGGAGGACGTGCCCATGGATGACGCGGTCCAATCAAGCGGAAACAGCGGCGATGAAGGCGCTGCGTCCCCGAGCAACCAGTCGGACTCCCCCCGTGGCGGTGAAGACACTGATAGCGGCGGAGGAGGAACGTCCCGTCCGAGCGGAGCAACGAGTAACCTCGCCAAATTCAAGGCTTCGCAAGATGTGGGTGCTGTAGGAGGAGAGGGGAGAGAGGACGGAGGGCGCGAGAAAGAGAAAGAAATACTGACGCGCCTCTCGTCTGCTCACGGTGTTGTAGCTCCGCATCCAGACAGCGAATCTCCCACCAAAGTCCTCTGGGAATTCCAAGCAACGCGCCCACTCGGTCGGATCCGCGGCCGGCATGGGACTCGGCGAAGGGGAGGACCCCGAGGAGGGGAGCGCCGACGACGGTAAGACGCCGGTCCCTGTACCCTCCAGCACCGGCAAGAAGCGGCGCCGGCGCACGGCCGCGCAGATCGACCGCAAGTACCCGTGCACGTATCCAGGCTGCACCAAGGTGAGAGTGGAGAACAGAGGAGCGGCGCGGTGTAGTGTGGCCGACATCTAACGCTCCCTCCTCCTTGATAGGCGTACGGCTCGGAAGGATCACTCACACAACACCAGCGCTTAAAACACCGCAACCAGAGTCCCGAACCGGGCGTCCAGGCTGCGCAGGTACGCTCCCTCTCCTCTCGTTCTGCTCGTAGACTTGTCCTCTATTCGTCCTCCTCCGTAGCTACTCCCCTCTGTCCGACACGCTCACATATCGTATATGTCTGCGACATGCTAGCTAAACAACTTTTTCCTGCCACTCCACCGTACCCCACGAAGCCTGCCAAGCGCCCCGGGCCGCGCGGCAGGCCCGGGTGGCGCGCGTACCGTCACGATTCGTCCCGCGGGCATCGATGGGCTCACGCTCCATGGGTTTGACGTCGCGGCGGCGGCGGCGACCGCGTCGTTGGTCCCCGAAAACGACACGATCACCGGCGACTTCCTCTTGGCGTCGCCGTCGTCGCACACGCTGGGCCACTCGCGGCAGCACCTCCGGGCGCGGTCCAACTCGATGCCCATTTCCTTCTCCACAACCAACGCACTCGGCATGCACCACTACACGTCTGCCGGGCCTGCTGGGGCTCTTCTTCCTCCTCCTCCTCCTCCTCCATCACTGACGCCACCACTGACTCATCTGTCAGTAGGCGACGCAATGCCGTCGGGTGCAAAGCAAAAGGCCATGCGGCGAGGCCGGCTCTCTGGCACGCCACGCAACGGAGGCAAGCCGCCGCTGCGCCGCAACAAGAGCCGCTCCAAGTCGGAATCGCTCCAGGATGTGATGGAGCCATTCGTGCTCCACGACGAGATCCGTCTGCCAACCATGGACCGCAGTACGAGTGACAGCTCGGTGGGCTTTGGAGCGAACATGGGGCCGGCGTCGGCACCGGCGTTTGCGCGCCCGCCGTACGACTGGCGGTTCGCGATCGCGCATTCGCAGCATTCCGACTCGCCCGTGTCGAGCGTCGAAGAGGCGATTGACAGCGACATTTTGTCAGTCTTGGCAGACTATGATACGTCGGACACCGGTGACTCAACCCTCGAACTCGTTGGCTCGGGCTCGTTTGAGGACGCGACCGAGTCGTCGCGTGCGTCGTCGTCGGGCGGCGGAAGGTTCCCCGAGCCAGAGGACGAGTGGCTGACCCACCAGGATGCACAGTATCTGACCACGCACTTGGAGAAGATGTCGATGATCCATGACAGTCCGCCGGGCAGCATTCCAGCTCAAGTGATGGAGGGCGAGGATGATCCTATGACGACGATCAAGCTCGAATTCGCAGACCCGCTGGACGAGATGGGGGCGCCACCGGGGATCATGAAACCGTACTTCCCGGGTGTTTCGTCCATCGACTCGTTTGCCGCGGGCTCGGTCGATCCGCCGTTTGTAGCTGGGGAGGGTATGAAAGATGGTTTGAAATTGCATGTTTCAGGCCTGAACGATCCGTCGGCAGTGCTACTCGGTAGGGATTTATTTGAGAACGCGAGTTCGAGCGGGTTCAAGCAGGAACCGGTTGTCCCAGCAGCAGCACCTGCAGTACCAGCACCCCAGTCGTCGTGGACGAAAGAACTCGCGGAGCTCGAGACGTATTCGACGAGCGGCATCGACCAGGCCGACTACATGGACGTCGACGCCTCCTCCTACGGGCCGCTGCAGTGGAAGTCGATCGAGAAACTGCGCCCCACGACGTCCCAGGCTTTGATTGGCGGATCGGTAAGTCGGATTTGCATCCACCAAACGCTGGTTTTCGGAAAGGATCTAACGATTGTTGGTGTGTGTGTGGATCCACACAGTTCGACTCGCTGACGGCTTACCTCCAGCATGGCGAAAAGCACGGCGCGTACGCTTCGTTGAGCGATACGTTTGCCCTAGACACTGTAGACTACGCCATGGAGGAGCCGCGGCTCAGCTCGCCCGTCGTGTGCCAGCAGAAAGATTTGTGAACCGGCTCGTGTCATCACCCGCAGCCGCCTGCCAGCCGCCCAAGCCCCTTCCGGTATGTCATCCCATCGCTTCCGGCCCCACTGTGTGTGTCCCCTGTCTGGGTGTGCGTCGCCAGAAGCGACATCCCTGCTTGTTATTGTTTCATTGTTTTCCTTTCTTCCATTCCGCCCCACTAGCGACAGGCCCATGTACGCTACCTGGATATGCTTTGATGTATACAACACGCTTGGAGAAAATGCATTTTGTTTGGTCGGGGATCTGGGGATTGCGGATTGCTAATGCGCAGGCGTTGTTGTACCTAGGATGTCGTCATCCGGGCCAAGACTCGTTCACTGAGGGCTAATGTTAGGTGCGCACGGCGCGCGGTGGGAGGACTTTGGCGTCGTTTCGTGCGACTCTTTGGCTTCGCAGAAATCGGAAAAAATTGCCCCGTGAGATTTTCGACTCGTCGGTCGCCGCACATACCACCGAGTGGATACGCTGCAATAGCGATGCAGACGTCGTCTCCACCAAGCTCACGGGATCCTAAGGACGCGTCGTCAGGTGAGAATGGGAAACCAGCTGAAGCAACCCGGTCTCCAGAGCACGGGCGGCTCCACGCGTCGTTCAAGGATGACCGCGCCTACTTGCCCAAGATGATCGCGCTCGACAAGAACAAGCGCAGCACGCGCGTCGACGCGGTGCTCAAGCTCAAAGAATCGATTGAAAAATCCTCCTCGGCGATTCAGTCACGGAATGCGCAAGCCGACCGCACTGTGCGCGAACGCGAGGAGCAGGACGCCAAGCGGTTCAACGAGCGACTGAGCCAGGGGCTGAATCCGTACGAGGTCGCACGGGCCCGCACTGTCCGTGAAGTCGCGACCAAAGAGCGCAAGCAGATCGAGCACCGCATCCAGGACAAGCAAGTGTCGATCCTCAAACATTTAGAGGTCGAAAAAGTGTGGATGCTGCGCCAAGAACGGATCGCCGACGAGCAACGCGCGTACGAGAAGAAATACCAAAAGGAAATGGGCCACGCGGCGGTCGAGGAGCGCACCAAGCAGTACTTGGTGGCACGCACGGGCAAGGAGACCATGGACCCGACCGGCAAGGCGTTCCGCTTGTACCCATCCCAAGAAACCACGATCAAGGACCGCAGCTTTGGATTGGGAAATAACTTGGTCCACGATGCCGGGCAGCGCCATCGTATCGTCGAGAAAGTGCATCGTAAGCGCGCGCACCGAGACGCCGCTGATGCCGAGCCCACGTCGATGCTTTTACCACGATATGGGGATACCGCCAGCAGCAGCAACAACAATGACGCGGAGCGCGCGTCGTCCTGTGGTATTCCTGAGGCCGCCGCACCGACGGCCATCACACCGGGCTATGAACTGGAAGAACTCAACCATTCGGTCCTCGAACGCGACACTGATACCATGGGATCATCAAAGGCGTCGCTGCCTCCTCTCCCACGAAGCGCGTCATCATCGGGGGAGATATCAAGCCCACCAACGCAACCGAAGAAAGGCTTTGGCAAGCCGCATCGCAGCGTGCTCGAGCAGCGCATGCTGGCACAGGCGCGCGAGAAGCAGAAGAGTAACATCTTCCAAAAGCAGGTCGTGTGGGGCAAAGAGTTCACGGGCCGCGCGTTTCTCGCGGACCCACCGGAGATTTGGTTCAAGGACTTTGACGTCGGCGAGCCCATGACGCTCGCGTTCACGCTCACAAACGTCTCGAACACGTTCAACCACTTCAAGCTGCTGGACCTGGACGGCGCGATCAAAGATTTCTTCGAGATCGCGTTCGAGAAACCGGGGCGCATGTCCGCGGGCATGACCTGCCGCATTTCGATCACGTTCACGGCGATCCAGGCGCGCGATATTGACACGGAGATCCCGGCGATCGCGCAGACCGGTCCGTTCTCGATTCCGCTGCGCTGTACTTGCAAGAAGGCGGTACCTGTGATGGAAGTGCGTTCGCTCGCATTCAAAAACGTGGTCGCGGGCGAAAAGCAAGTGCTGACGCTTAAGCTGGAGAACCGAGGCGCGCTACCGTTAGAGTTCCGCGTGCGTCGCGTGAACCGATCTCGGTCTTCTCACGAGCAAGCGGGGCCTGAGGTGGAACAGGAGGAAGACGAGCATCCGAGTGCGCTGGGTCAAGAGAAAGCAAGAGAAGAAGATCACGCAGACGCCGACATACGGAGCGAGCAACTGGAGCTTGCTAGTGATGAGCTAGTCGCATCCAATGGGGATGCTACAGTGGCAAGTGGAAGTCTATTGGATGAGCACATGGTCGGTATCGTCGACGGCGACACACCAGCAACAACCGATGTGGACCCAGAGGAAGAAACCGAAGACGGTGAGGAACCGACTATGGATAGCACATTGTCGAACTCAGCGTCGGGCGCGTCGATTGTTGGAGATGTCGCGGTGGTGTCGGCGCGCGTGGCGCTTTCCAGTGAAGAGCAAGCTATCCTCGACCACGCACGCGCCGCGATGGTGTTCAAGTCGGACGGCGCCGACTTGCCCATCCGCTACACAAACACCGGCTCGGTCGTGGCGTATTCCAGTTCCGCCATCGCGTTCACGTTTGCGCCGGCGTCGCCCATGGAACTCGACGACGAGCTGTATGTCGTCGAATTTCCGCAGGCAACAACAAGTTACCGCTCGGCGTTTTGGGCCTCGCAACTGCTGAGCCCCATGGCCCTCGCGATCCACGCCCACGCGACGCAAGTGCCCATTTTCGTCGCGCAGCCCGAGCTGGATTTCCGGTGTTGTCTCTACAGTCGCCTCTACCGGCAGCAGTTGGTCGTGTGCAACCGCGGCACCGTCGCGCTCAAGATGCAGCTCCGCGTGCCCAAGGCGCTCGACGGATGTGTCGAGTTCCATCCCAACATGGGCTTTGTCCAAGGCACCACGGCGCCTTCATCAGCAGAGAATCCACAAGATGACGTGAAGTCAGCAGGCAAATTTCCCGTGCAAATCAAGTTCCGCCCGCATGCCGAAATGTGGAAACGGCTCGAAGCCAAGGCGTTCGGCAGTGCCGAGCGGGGCTTCCTCGCCGTGCCGATCCAGATCATCGTGCCCGACCAGGTCGTGCCCGTGTACTTTATTCTCCAAGCGCGGCTCTCATCAGCAGCGCTGTCGTTTTCGCAACGGCGACTGGATTTCGGCGCCTGTGTGCTCGGCCACAGCGCCACGCACTTGCTGGAGATCACCAACACGTCGCTGCTGCCGCAGCGCATCGCGTTTGTCAAGTTGCCCCCGGAAGTCCGGCTCGAGAACCCGACGACGACGTCCAACAGCGCCGACGACGGCCTCGCGACGCTACTCCCGGAAGAAACGAAAGCGCTTCGCGTGGTGTACCTGCCTAACGCGAGTGCCACGACCCTCACCAGTAAACTCGCGTGCCGCACGACCACGAACGACGAGTACGTGATCCCTGTGACGGGCGAGTGCGTCGCAACGCCGCTTGTGTTTTCCCACACGGTCGTGCAGCTCGCGGCCACGCAGCTCGGCCAGATGCAGACCTACAGCATCTCGTGCACAAACAACAGCGACAAGCCGCAAGCTATGGAGCTCGTGGTGCCGCCCGAGGGCAACCACGTGCTGCGCGTAACACCGACCGTCGCGACAGTCCCTCCGCGTAGCAGCGTGCGTGTGGAAGTGGCGTTTACAGCCAGCGACGAGTTGTTTCAGTTAAAAGCGAGCGAGTATGAGACGATCCAGAAGCCAGAAACATTGACTCTCATGACGGCACCGCCCACAAGCATCACTGTCCACGCAAGCCGCAGTGAGAAAGACCGCATCCCATCCAACGTCAAGGCCGTAGTGGTGGCCGCGGGGATGCCCTCGCGACCGGCGTGGGTGGACGCCAACGGCGTGCCCGGCGAAGAGCGCAGCGTCCACCACACGTGGAGCGTGTTGTGCTTTCGCCAGCTACCGCAACAGCCGAGCGCGCTGGTCGCGTTCCAAGTGCGCACAACCGTCGTGGAACCAAAGCTGTTTACAACGCCCCGGGACCTCGAGTTTGGCCAAGTCGCGATCGGCCAGACGCTCGTGCGGGAGCTCGTGTTTACGAACCAAAGCGTTCACGCCGTGCAGCTGCGCTGCCGCCCACTCCACGCGCTCGGCGGGTTTCGCATGATTAACAGCTTGCAGCGTACGATCGCCTCGCGCGGCGGAACGCGCACCGTCAAAATGGAGTTTCGACCGCAGTCGCCGTTGCTCTACGAGGACGAACTCGAGCTGTCGTGTCCCGAACTGGGCGTGATCCGCGTCGCGTTGCGCGGCGAAGGCGTGAATCCGAGTCTACGTATGAGCCCCGAGGACGGCGTGATCGACTTCAAGGACGTCTTGGCGCGGAGCCGCACGACAAGTGAGCTGCTGCTCACGAACGCGAGCGGCTTCCCGTTGACGCTGGCGATTGTTCCGTTGCCGGATGCGTCGGAGACCGCGGCAATGATGACAAGCTCGGGGCTGCCGGCGTTCACATTCTCGCCCAGCGAGGCCACGATCCCCGCGCAGGCCACGCTCATAGTGAAGGTACACTTCTTCCCGGACCACGAGCGCCCGCAGGCGCACTACCACCAGCAGTTCCTCATCCGAGTGCCGAACGAGTCGGAGCGCCACGTGGTCTCACTTGCGGGGCGATGCTGGGAGAACCAGCTGTACGTGTTCAACCCGCACGAGCCGCCCAAGCTGTTTGCCGCGCCACCCGTGGAAGATTTCTTCGACGTACCGCCCACTGTGAACCTGTCGGCGCTGCTAGGCGGTGGTTTCCTGAACGCGGCGCTTTCGACGCCGGGTATTAAAAAGGCACCGTCGCCGCTCACTGTCGTGTTTGACAACGAGACGCTGGCATCGGAGACCAAGATAGTCTTTATTGGCGCGACATCCGCGCTCACGATAGACGAGGATACGGGCGGTGGTGCTCAGAAAGGCGGCGGAGGTGCCACTGCTGGCATGACATTTGAGCTCGCGTTCGAAGAGAACGCCGAGCGGCCGCACTACGCCAAGCTCTTCTCGCTCGAGCCAGCGAAAGGCGCACTCTCTGCGGCGCAGCAACTGCCTGTCCACATCACGTACCAGCGACCGCCCGTATCACCAGGAACTGATAGTGACGACACTGCCGCCGCGCACCCGGAGCTCGTGGTCGCGCAGTGGATCCAAGTGCGCGTGGCGTGCACGCTCAAGGGCGGCGCGCTCTGGCGGCCTCTGCCAGCCACCGGTGGTGGTGCCACCACGGGAGCTGGCGCCAAGGGCGCTGCAGCCGTTCTCGCTGTGGGCGAGAGCGACACGCGCGTGATGCACATTGTTCTGCGTGCCAAGATGCACACTTGATGGAGGAAACGTGTACCCATCTTGAAGCGCTCCTCGTATTTAAGAGGAAACGTAAAGTTCCTAACCGACTGGATCTCTCGGTCCGAAGTTCCTAACGGTTTACCATTCAGTGCCTTCAAGAGCTCCCCATCACCAGCGTTCGCACGTTTTCTTCCAGCCGTAAACAGACAAAGCCCACGATCATGAAATACTGCCGTGTTCGTCGCGCCATGTCGCAGCCTTCCCGCGCGCTGCTGCTGCTCGGCGTGGTCGCGTTCGCTGGCGCGTTCATTGCTCTATCGAATGGTGCGCCCGCGGCGACGATCGTCCACTTGTACCCGGAGCAATCGCGCGATTTCCAAAAGCACATTTGTGGCGACGTGCAGCTCTACCACGTTCACGACCTCGACCCGCACAAAGTGTACGACCTCAAGATCTCGTACCCGGCCAGTTTACCGACCACGTTCACAGTGGACGTCCAGCAGGTGCTGCTCGCGCCCACGACGCGCTCGGCGAACGGCGCCGTCGTGCGCAAAGTGCCGCGCCGCATGCTCAACACCGAGAAGCTACGGTTACTTCCGCAAGAATTACTGCGCGAGTATGCGCACGTGCCGCTCGGCGGCGTCGCGGGCGCCGCGCAGCAGCACCGCGAAGAGCGGTTCCGCTTCGACGACCTCCCGGGCGCCCACGACCTGGGGAGGCATGACCACAAAAAGACCCATGGAGAGGCGACAGAGGACGACAAGGACCAACATGTCGACCGTATCCAGCAAGGCGAGTTTATTGTCGAAATCGTGGTGCGCGGCGATGTTGAAGGCGTGTCGCCCGTGCTGGACCTCGCGCAGCGCGTGTGCGTGTACAACATCGTGGTCGAAGAGATGCTGTTGGCGGCGTTCCCACGGGATACGGTTGTACTCATCGGGTGGCTCGTTATCCTCCTGGCGCTCGCTTTACGGGTCGCGCTGCCGTTTGTCACGTCGCTGGTCGCGCTCGAGCGCGTTCAGGACCGCGAGATCTTTGCCGGCGAGAAGAAGCTCACACCGGAAGAGCTCCACACCAAGGCCTCGTGATACTTTCGATTTGTATTACAATTGGAAGACTGTGTGGAGCGGCGGGTGGTGGTTATGCGTGTGCATAAGCGACACGAGCGGCTTGAGCGCGGCGATGCGCTGCAGCTTGACGCGCGTCACGTGGAGACTGGCGGCGGCGGCGCCGTGGGGATGATGCTTGTCCACCAGCAGCGCGTTCATGGCCAGCACGTCGGGCTCGTCGATGCCGTCGTTCCCACTCAACACCAAATCCTGGAGCGTGGAATTCCCCAGCGCGTAGTGGACGCCGTCCACCATCTCCAACACGGGAAGCCCCAACGTCTGGATGGCACTGGCGCGGTCGAGCTTCTTCTTGGCCTTTTTGGCCTGGTCCAGCTCGGCCTGGATGCGCGGCTCGGCGTCTTCCAGTACCTTGAGCAGTTGCGGCGGCGCCGCGTACTTGGGGCAAAGGACCTCGATCAGTATGCGCGCGGCTTTTCCCGAGAGTGCCGTGTTGCCCAGCGACAGCGACTTGAGCGACGCGTTGAAGGGCAGCGCGTACGCCAGTTCCAGCGCGCCGTCGTCGCCGATGTGGGGATTGTCAAAGAGATTCAGAAGCTCGAGCGTCGAGGTAGAGCGAAGCGCCTGCGCGATCGCGACGGCGTGGTCGGCTTGGAGTCCACAGCGACGCAGCGAGAGGGTCGAGATGTTGGAAGGCGGCGCCAGCAGCGCGGAGAACACCGAC
Source organism: Pythium biforme (assembly GCA_023337735.1). NCBI lineage: Eukaryota > Oomycota > Peronosporomycetes > Pythiales > Pythiaceae > Pythium > Pythium biforme. Next base: position 13,942 of record JAADXJ010000484.1, read on the forward strand.
GCTGGGAGGCTGGGAGCACGCTCCCCGTGGTCGTTCCAGTCCAAGTGGAAGCGCGTGACGCCTGTCTGAGGGAGCAGTCGGAAGAGCGCCTCGACTTGGTCGGCGCGCAGCTGCGCGTTGAAGAAACTACACGCCAACAAAGGGCATCATGGCGAGTGAGAGGGGCAACACGAGGGTATCGGCTACAGTGTACCCACCACGTACATGACGGTGTGGATCTTCGCGCAGTGGCGCAGCGCGAAGCAGAGCGCCGCGAAGCTGCCGTCGTCGAGTCGCCAGTTCTTGACGTGGAGCGTGTCAATCTCGGCGAGGTCAAACACAACACCCGGCGCGCCTTTCTCGCCGGGCGGCAGCGTCAACAGCTCGGCATTGGTTGTCGGGTCTTCTTCGTCCGGGTGGAACGGGAGCAGCTGCGGGTGCGGCACGAGTTTGGCGGCTTTGCAGAACGCCAGCAGATCGCGCCGGAAGCTGCCCGAGATGGGCGAAATGGTGTCGCCCACGGCCGCCAGCGTGGCGCTTCCGCCCAGCGCGTCGACACGCGCGTCGTTGCCTTCGACCGACCACACACCCAGCGGCGGCGACGCTGTGCGCGCGGGCATTGGTAGACCCTATCGGGAGAGACGAAGAAGGAGAAATGAACCAACAGAACGCAGTGTATGTATATCTATCGGCTTAGCCCCCTGGCAAAAATAGCAGAGGAGGGAGCGGTCCTGCCGTAGCTGTTTAGGCCGACGGCACGATCGTGAGCGATACGGGCGTCGGGCACGCGACGCTGTGGCCCGTGAACGTCAGGGCGCCGGACTCCGCGTCGACCTGGAAGACCTCGATCGTGTCCGAGTTCTGGTTCGCGACCACGAGCCACTGGCCGTCGATCTGGAACGCGCGCGGCGCCTGGCCGCGCGTGGACGTAAAGCCAATGGGCTCTAGCGTCCCCTTGGTCCCGTCGATCTTGAAGCCCGCGAGCGAGTCGTGGCCGCGGTTCGAGGCATACAGAAACTTGCCGCACGTCGAGACGTGGACGTCGGCACCCAGCGTCTGGCCCTTGAAATCCTCGGGAAGCGTCGACACGGTCTGGACGCTCTCCAGCGAAAGCGCGCCGCTCGTGGCGTCGATGGGGTGGACCCCGACCGCGCTAGACAGTTCGTCCAGCACATAGGCGACCTGCAGACCCGAGTGGACCGCGAAATGGCGCGGGCCGCTGCCTGGGGGCCGCTTCGCGAACGGCACGGCGCCGTTCGGCTCGAGCTTGTGCGTGGCCTTGTTGAGCACAAACTGCGCGATGACGTCATTGCCCAAGTCCGCGGCGATGAGCGTGGGGGCGCCGTCTGACGCGCGCGTGAGCCACGTCGTGCTGTGCACGTGGGCGGCCTCCTGGCGGTCGGGCACGGCGTGGGACGCGCCCGTGAACGCGTGCATGTCCGAGGGCTTGCCCAGCGACCCGTCTTGCGCGTTGATCGGGTAGAGGCTCAGGTTCCCGCCGCTGTAGTTGGCGACCGTGAGGAAGTCGCCAGTGGGCGACAACGCGACGTGGCACGAGTCGGCCCCGCCGGCCTCTTGCGCGTTGAGCGCTTGGAGCGTGCCGTTCGCGCCGATCGCGAAGGCCTTGACGTACCCCGTGGGTTTGTGGGGGTCCTCCTTGGACGGCGCGTTGGTCTCATTGACAGCGTAGAGCGTTGTGTTGGAGCTCGTAATGTAGCTCGGGTTGTGGCCGACGTTCTCGGTCACGGCGAGCAATGCGAGCGCGCCCGTCGCGCGGTCGAACGAGAACGCATAGATGCCCTTGCCCTTGCCGTCGACGTGGCCCAGCGACTGCGTGTACGTGCCCACAAACAACACGGCCGACATGCTTGACAATGGAAGAAGCAGGAGACCTGAGCGGAAGAAGGCGAATCGCCAATTGAAGTCCAGGAATGCCACGGGCAATTGGCGTTGCCCCGCTGGCATGGACGTGCCAAAAATTTCAGACGGATCTTTTGGGAAAGCAAGTGACGTATGATAGCTCTTCGTTGTTTGCGCATAATCACCAATCGGATCTCTACATGGGATTACGAACTGATTTACAGCCAATGATATGATCTATACGAGGTCGTCTTCCATTTCGGTGGTGCTAGAGGAGCTAGAAGATACATTCGTACTTTGAAGAAGAATGGCACTCACCCGACCACCAATGGTGGTGTAGTGTACACAGCCTCGCCCGCCAGCACCATCAGCACGGCTCGCGTTCCCGCCGGTGGAGCGAACCGAGGACGGAAAGAAGGTCAAGCGCTTCGTACGTACGCTGCCTCGCGCAAGAAGGAAAAGGTTCCAGTATTATGGCCGGAGTGGCGCGTCGCGGGCTCAGCAGCTGCCTGTACAGCGACTTTCTGGAGGAGCACCGCGCGTTCAAGGAGCCGTTGGAGCCGGCCGACCACTCGCGCCACGCCGCGACCGTGTCGGCCGCGACGCCCAGCGGCGCGCGCGTGGGCCTGCAGACGCAGGTCGTGTCCCCGTTCTTTCATCGCGGCAGCAAGCGTGGCGTGGCCTCCGCCTTAGTCTTTGAGTCGCAGCTCAACCCGATGATCTCGTCGAGCCTGCGGATAAGCTCGCAGCGCCACTTGGAGCTCCAGGCCCACTTGCGCGCGAGCGAAAACGTGCGCTTCACGCTCGAGGCCCACGAGTCGGCGACCGAGAAGATGCCGGCGTCGTTCGCGCGCATCGGCTGCGACTACCGCGACCGCAACTTGTTTGCCGGTGTCAAGATCGATGCCGTGAACGGCCCGACGCTCCAGGCCTCGTGCGGCGCCAAGCTGGGTGTACGTGCTTGTGACTGGTGGTTGTGGGAAGGCTGTGAGAACTCACTTGATGCGAACGAATAGGACGTTGCGATCGGCGTGCTAGGCGCGTACGACGTCGGGCTGGACCACAGCGACCGCCTCGGGCGCGTCACGGAGCTCAAGTTCGCGTCCAGCTATGCCCATGACGACCTCGCGGCGCTGCTCGAAGTGTACGTCTGGAGGTTTAGGTGGCAAGTGAGACCGTGACAAGTGTGGCACTAATGCTGACTACGTCATGTAAAGCACGGACAAGGGCAAGAAGGTGCAGCTGAGCGTGGCGCAGACCGTGATGCCGGAGCTGCTCGTAGGCTCGGAGTTTTCGTACGACGCGCGGAAAGAGAGCAAGACGCTGCGGCTGCGGTCGCGCTACGACCTGTCGCCGAACGAGACGGTCGCGAGCTCGCTGGGCTCGGACGGCGTCTTCATCGGCGCGTACGAGTGGCAGACCTCCAAGCACTTGAAGACCCGTGTGTCGGCCCAAATGGACGTGCGCAACTTTGACAGCGACTCGCACCACCTCGGCGTCTCCATAGAGATCAGTTAGACCACAACAAAGCCGTGACGAGCCGATTCGAATCGACGCCACCTAGAGACAAAGATGACAGGGAGATGCCCTCCAGTGACCGAAAATGAAGTAGATGCCCACTTGGCTGATATCGGCTGGGAACTCTGTGGTCTGGCGGTGGATGCACACGCCACACCGCCTCCCCAGGGTTATATTTTATAAAGCAGGACAGCTCGATCGTTCGCGCACCTTGTCGTCTTGTCTCCCTTACTTGGCGAAGATGACAGTATCGCGCTTGGATTTCGCGATCATGTTCCCCTTCTCGTCGCGTGCGCCGTACGCGGCCTTGGCCGACGGATGCGACGCGAGTTCCGAGGGCACAGGCATGTCGGTTGAGATGAGATACTGCTTGAGATCGTACATGATCTCTTCGTCTTCGTCGGTCAAGAACGAGATGGCGACACCGTCCTTCCCGGCACGACCTGTACGACCGATACGATGCGTGTACGGCTGGATCTTGGACGGCAGGTCAAAGTTGATCACGTGCGTGACGTCCGGAATATCGAGACCACGACCAGCAACATCCGTGGCGACGAGCACGTCGCAGTAGCCTTCGCGGAACTGCTGCAGGCTCTCCTCACGCTGGTCTTGCGACTTGCCACCGTGGAGAATCGTCGCACGGAAGCCGCTGGACGAAATGTGCTTGGCGACGCTGTCACACTCTTTCTTGACGTTGACAAACACGATGACTTTCTGTGCGTCGGCACCGGCCTTTTCTTTGCGCGAGCGCGGCTGACCTGAGAGGATCGAGCCGAGCAGCTCAATGATCTTGGTGCGCTTCTTGCTCGCGTTCATAAACATCACGCGTTGGTCGATGCGCTTATTCTTGCCCGAGTCTTCGTCGCCAATCTTGACGATCGCTGGGTGGCGCAAGAACGTCTTCGCGAGCCGTTCCACCTCCGGTGGCATGGTCGCACTGAACATAGTCGTCACACGCAAGCGGTGGTCCTTACCAGCGCCAGCAAGCGACAGTTGCTGCTCCATCTCTTCTTCATTCTCCGACTTGAGGAGCGAGCCCATGTTCTCGAGCACGGCCACGACCTGCGGCTCGAAACCCATGTCAATCATGCGATCGGCTTCATCCAGCACGACGTAGTTGCACTGGTTGAGCACCAAGTAGTGGTTCTCCAAACAATCCATGAGTCGACCGGGGGTACCAATGATGATGTCAATGCCCTCACGCAGCTTAAACGCCTGGTCTTCAATACTCTGACCACCAACGACCGACAGCGTGCGGATCGCGTGCTGCTTCTCCGGCATGCCGACCTGGGTAAACTTGCACAGCTTGATGGCTTCTTGTTCAATCTGCAGCGCCAGTTCTCGCGTCGGCGCCATGATCAGTGCCAACGGACCTTGTTCGGGCGTGCGCGCGATCATCGTCGGTGGTAGGCTATACAAATATGAGATCAGCGGGATCACGAACGCCGCGGTCTTACCGGAACCGGTCTCGGCGATGCCAATCACATCTCGACGGTGGAGACCGATGGGGATCGCCTGCATCTGAATGGGCGACGGACGTTCAAAGCCGAGTTCACGGATCGCCTGGAACACGGCCTCGGGCACGGCCTCGGCTTCTTCCCACTTGCGCAGCGGGTTCGGCGCCTTGCCACCACGGATCGTAATGTCAAAGTCTTCGCGGAAGATGCGCCAGTCGCGCTCGCGCATCTCGTCGAGGCTCTTGTCCGACCAGTGCGTGCCCATGGTCTGCGCCTCGCGGGTGGCCATCTCGCGCACGAGATCGCGCTCGCGGTCTTGCATGGACCGCATCGCGCGGACGCGGTCGCGCTGGCGCTCATCGATCTGCTCTTTGGTCATCGTGCCGCTGGCCTCGTCGGCGAGCCGCTGCTCGCGCTGGCGCTTCTCAGCGAGCTCGTTCACATACGAGTTGTGCTTGCGCTGCTCGCGCATGTCGACGCCGGCGCGGTAGCCGCGCCCGTAGAGCAAGTTGACGTCCATTTTCTTGGCGTACAACGGGTTCAGGTCGGCGCTCGTGTCCTCCGAGGCCTCCCAGTCAAACTGGAAGTTCTTGGCAAACTTCTCGCTGGCCTTGACGACTTTCTTCTTCTGTACGACCTTGCCCAGGTACTTGTCCTTGATGGCCTGCTTCTCGCGCTCGCTCAATAAGTCCACGGGGTCCTTCACGGCGTTAGTCGAGCTGGTGCTGCTCACGGCGGCAGTCGTCGACGACGATGATGTGCGGGCGTCTCGTGACGATGACGACGCCGATGGTCTGTCCTCCTGTCGTCCATGATTCCCGCCACCACCACGTCGTCCACGATCGTTCCCTCGGTCGTTCTGCTGTCTGGCAGAGGCCCCGCGCCGCGCGTCCTGCCGCTCACGGTCAGCGGCCTCGCGCTGCTTGTGCAGAAACTGCTTCCGGGCCTCGTCGGCGTCGCGCCGCTGCTTGTCCGTCTCCTGGCGCTTCTGCTCGAGCCGCGCGAGCGCGTCCTGCTGGCGCTGGGCCTTGGACCGGAACTGCACCTTGGCGGCGGTCGCCGTAGCGGCCCCCGCGCCACCATTCGCCGGTTGCGTTGACGCGTCTGCGTCCAGCTTGAGCGGTACGCCGCTGCTGCGCGCGCCACTGATCAGCGCGGCGCCCGACGCGGCCTCTGGCTTTCCGTTCGACGCCGCGCGCGCAGCCGCGCGCTCCTCCGCGAGCCGCGCGATACGCTCCAGGCGCGCGGCCTCGTCTTTGTCAAACGCAGGGAACGCAGCGGCCGAAGTGGACGTTTCGTGCGACGTGTGTGGACGCTTCCGCGCGTCCGGGGACCGCGAGTGCGAGCGCCGGCGCTTGGGGACCTCGGGCATTCTCAGTGGAGTCTGCCTGCTTGGGTTGCGGCGTTGTTCTGTGCATCTCGGAGCAACCAATCCAGTCGGTTAGGAACAGTAACGGTTATGGAACAGACGACATGTTGGTATGTTAAGAACTCCGTCGAGTGCACCCATTACTTGTCGTGTGTGTGGCTGCAGGTCTTGCACTTCTTGGAGAACGGGTTCTTGCTGACAAACTGCTGGCACGCGCAGTGGATACAGCCCGTGGACTGCGCCTGCGCGACGCTGGCGTCGTGGCGCGCGATGCCC
>JAADXJ010000485.1:0-20314 GCA_023337735.1 Pythium biforme
GCGAAGGACACGACCACGAGCAGTGGCTGTTAGGCGGTGGCCACGGCGCACCCCCGGCCGCGACGACGGCATTGACGCTGCCATTTGGAATCAGCACGCCAACACAGAGCGCTGGCGGTGCGGGCGACAGCGCGGTCGTGGGCGAGAAAGATGCGAAGAAGGCGAGCGCCACGAACGAGAGAGAAGCTCCTGCGGTACGCCACCACCAGCACCACCAGCGCCGCCGTCAGCGCCCAAGACCTCGACCGTGGAAGTCCTCCATGAGGTGAGGAATGGCTCTACCCATAAGAAAGGTGATGCTGAATAAAAACTAGTAGCTGACGTGTGTTGTGTTGCGGCTGCGGTAGCGGTACGTGCGCGGCCGCGGCGCGAGCGGCCGCGAGTACTTTGACGACGTCGACCGGGACGACCGCGACCTCTTCGCGTTGAGCTCGTTTGAGATCGAAGACTCGGACGCCGACGCCGGCGGCATGCCCGGCAGCGGCAAGCGCCAGAACTACGCGTCGCTGGACGCCGGTGCGACGATCTGGACTCGTCACCGGAGCTCAAGAACCCGACGAACCTGCTCGTGCCCGACAAAAACCTCATGCCGTGCAAGAAGCCATGCAAGTGGGTCGTCGTGAGACTCTCGGAGGACGTCCACGCCGACGCCATCGCGGTCGCGAACTTTCAAAAGTTCTCGTCGACGGTCAAGGAGTTTACTCCTGCCCTATGTTGGCCATCATCAAGCTCAGCATTGACACAAGCAATTCACTCTTGATGCTTCCTATTAGCCAGCGCTCGGCGTCGCCGCCGGCGAGCGATAGCCCGGGGCAACGACGTATGCCGGCGGCGCGAGCCCGGTGCCACGACGAACTAAACCAACGAACATACGGCAAGCTTCCGGTATTACAGTATGCTCACGCTCACACGTGGTGGTTCATTTACGTGTTTTTCACCTTCGTCATTCACTGTGAATTGCGCTGTACTTTATAGGCCGTGAACCTGAGAAACAGTCTCATGGGAGTGAATCAGCTCTGCAGCATGATTGGTTTTGGGAGTTTTAGATTTAGAATTAACCACTATCTGTCTATCCCAAATCGGCTATCAGAACTTGATGGCTCTGCAGTATGAGCCGCTGCGAGAATACACCGGGGCGGAGCACCGGCAAACAGTAGAACTGATTCAAGACCGACACGCATGCGTTCTTCGAGAAACCGCCCAGAAGTTTCGAGATGGGAGCGAGAACGGAATCATTAACCCACCTGACGGGAGATCTTCATAAAGTGATAGTTGGATGACAAATATCACATCCTACGGTTTCAATAGTTGCTGGTGCTCTGCTGGCTCGCGTTGGATGACGAGCCGGGGAACGTGAAGGGCACCTTAGCCAGGTTCTGCATGTTCTTCTTGAGGCTCTCGGTCATGTCGGTCATCTTGCCTTCCATCTCAGCGATCTTCGTGGTCGGGCGGCGCTGCATGCCGAGCGTCTCAAGGAACGCGCCCTGCTCGCTCTTCTTGATGCCTTTGACGTTCATGATGTTCTGGAAGTCGTCGGCGTTGCCCTCGGGCCACATGATCTTGAAGCTCTCGACGAGCATCTCGTTCGGCGTGCCGATGAGCTTGAGTACGCTCTCGACCTTGGAGATCTCCTGGGTCACAAACTTGGTGTAGCGCGACGGGATCAACGGCGATGGAGACGCACTGGAGGACGAGCCGTGGTGGTGGTGCTGATGCTCCTGGCCGATGATGGGCAACTGCAGGAATAGCGTCTTGAGCGCATACACATCCAGCAGCAATTGCTGCGTCGCGACCTGGTTGACGCGGCGGCACCGCAGCACGGCCTGCAGGATCTTGGGTACGAACGAGGCGGCGAACTTGTCGTAAAAGTTGGTGAAGTACAAACTCGACAACATCTGACGCAGCACGGGCACAAAAGTGCGCAGCTTCTCGCCGATCTGCGTCACATAGTTGCTTTCGTCGCCCACGGCCTCCCAGTTTTGCCAATTCATCTTCGAGATCGTGTTCAGCTCTTCGTCGAGCATGGTCTCGAGGCCTGCGACAATACACTTCATCGCAGCGGCACCGACGTCGTGGAACACGTCGATCTCTTGAGAAAGCTCGATCGATTCCGCGAATGCCTTGTCGATCTTGCCGCGGATGACTTCTTCAAGAGATGGGAGCGTCTCGGCACAGTACTCGGCGGTATTGATGACAAAACACAACTCTTCCTCCTGCTTCTCGCTCAGCTTGACCTTGCTGTTGGCTTGTGCGTTATCAACACCAGCACTAGATCCGATGGCAGGCTGCTGTGGCAGCTTAGCCAGCAGCCGCTGCGAGTACAATTGACTGCATCGCCGGAACTCGAGGTGGAGGTTGAAGAACGTTTGGCCGTTTGTGAGCGCCAAACAGCGCTTGATCGAGTTTCTGATGTACGCGAACATGTTGACGGAGCTCGAGAACACCGGTAGTTGCCCGTTGCGGTCCACAATCTCTTGGCTCATGACTTCGTTGATCATTTGCTCCATATTGCGACGCTCAAGCGATACGTACGAGGTCATGAATGGATCGAATGATTTCGAGATGATGCCTCGCAGCGTGGCCAAATCCTCGTCCGAGCCGCCAAAGAGTTCGCCACGCTTCTCCATCTCCACTTCGAGTGCCTTGCGTTCCGCGTCGCGCTTCTTCCGACGATGGCGTCGTTTGATGCCTTCTGCCGAGTGGGGATCAACGAGCTGTCCACTCTCGTCGAATTCGTCTTCATTGCCGCCCGATGAGCCGCTGCTGCCTTCGAAGCGGTCGGCGACATCGCGTTCGAACATGAGCGTGCGCTGCAAGGCCTTCAGCAACGACGTGACATCCATTTCTTCAGGCGAAAGGGATCCAACTTGGGCCAAGTAGTGTGCACGCGTCGCCTCGCAGAAATAAATACACATGCGCCGACTCATGCGCCAGTGCTTGGGGAACACCTGGTCCATTCGCTCGTCAATGACCGAGCACAAGTGGTAGAACCACGGGTATCGTTTGTCTGCCTGTTGCAGTCCAGCACACTCGCCACCGTCTCCAAACAGTTTTTCGTACGCCTGGAGCTGCTCGGTACAGAACGACTGAATGAGCTTGTCACGCGCGGGTTTACCTAGCGCGTCCACGACCGCGCAGGCCGCAGACAAATTCGCAAACACGGCCAGGCGTTCTTCCTCAGTCGGAAAATTCTCTTCGAGATTGTCAAGCGGGCCAATGGCCGCAAAGTCGCCAAAGATCTGCGCACTTAGTTCTTCCTGGAGAGCTCGAACGGTCTTGTGGAGTTCGACGATCTTACTCACACTCGAGTAGCCGTCGAAGTGCGTGAAGAGCTGGTTCACGGCCTCCATGAGTGACGCTGCCTCTTTGTAGTTGCGCTGCGACGCCACGAGTTCGAGTTGATCAACGGCATTCACCAGCATGTGGAGCCGCTTGAGCGACGTCAGTGTGGTCTGCAGGTGGCGCTTGGCGTAGTCGAGCTGTTTGATATCGCGACAGATCTCCTGCACCATGACCTCCGAGTGCTCAGCCTTCCCGCGGATATCTTGGATCTTGTGAAAGAGCTGCTTGACCGCCAACTTTGCTTCTTTCAGATCGGTCATCGCCTGGTGGGCCGCGAGACTCTGCTCTTGTGACGCCTGCGAGAGAGCGTCGTCCAGCTCCTTCACGCGCACGCGTAGCCGGCTCACGAACGAGCCAATGTCGCCGAGGCTTTGCTCGTCCGGGAAGTTGCGGTTGATAAAGTCGCGCGCGTCAAACTCTGGGCGGTCCAGCACATCCTCCGACGGCAGCAGCTACAAGTGACACAAACGCCGCATGTGAGGTTCCATCATCAAAGATCTCTCTCTCTCTCTCTTCCCGTGTAGACCCCACCTGCGCGATGCGGTCTTCGACCTTCTGTGGCAGCTTGAGCGCGCTGACATCGCCGCTGCCTTTCCCACCCGCCCCTTTCTTCTGCACCGCGTCTGCCGCCTTCTTCTTCCCGCCGACGCCGCCGAATCGCATCAATGTCTCCATGACACCACTTTGTGTCTCCCCCCTTCTTTCTCCACTTTGTGGCTCCCTCGCAGAGCAAAACCTCGTGATAGTGCCATTATTTAGAAATGTTAGAAATTGCCGCGGTGTTGAAGTCGGCGCCCATTGGGGAAACTTGGTCACAAAAGGAAACGACGGAACAAGCAATATGGGGAAGCACGCGCCCGCGACGCCAGCGCGGTGGAAGCTACGTGTCCACGCTGAGGGAGCTCAGGGTATCAAGGCCGCGAGCGGACTCATGGGCTCCTTGGATGCCAAGCCCGACCCGTACGTGGTCTTCGAGCTCAACGGAGCGACCAAGAAGTGCGAGCCCGTCCAGGATGTCGCACCGGTGCAGTACTTCCCGTGGCCAAATGCCATCGCCGAGTTTGACGTGCACGAGGAGGCGCTGCTGCTGCAGGCGGCGCTGGTGGTCCACGTGAAGGACAGTGACACGCTCAAAGACCGGTACATTGGCGGCACGAGCATCCCGCTCGCGCCACTGTGCGCGGGCAAGCAAGGCGACCCGCGCGTGCTGTGTCAAAGCAAGTTCTTTGGGCTCGAGTTTGAAGATGAAAAGCTTAAGAGAAAGAAGCTATGTGGAGAAGTGAAGCTCACGATGACCGTGGTCGACACGCTGAGAAAGCCCGAGCCGGAGGAAGCGACGGCAGTAACGGTGGCGGAGCCAGAGCCCGTACTGACGAGCGCTGTGGAACCAAGGAGCGGCACGAAGACCGAAGAAGCTGCTGTGGCACCGCCACGTGACAAAGAACCAACTGTGAGTGCTTCCGTGGAAGAGAGGAAGCCGCTATCAAAGCCAGAGTCGCCTGTAGTGATTGTCGCTAAGCCAGCCGAGGCCACTGAACCTGTGAAAGTGGAAGCCTCTCCGACCCAGCCGCCTGCGAAGGAGCTGCCAGACGTTTCTCGCCGTCCAAGCCAACCTGTAGCCACTGAGAATCGAATGACTGAAGGCCAGAGTGCAGTAAAAAGCACGAACAGTACGACGATGAAAGCAGCGGACACTGGCGCAGTCGCGAACTCCGATAACCAAGTGATTGCAAAACCCACAGCGGCTCTCGAGAATATCACGACGCTGAGAGTCGAACTCATATCGGCCCGCAACCTCACACGACCTACTAGTATTGGTGCAATTTTCGATCGTAAGCCTGACCCAAAGGTAACTCTCGAGTTTCTTGGGCTTTCCAAATCAAGCGCCGCACTCAAGGACATCGACTTGACGAAGGCGGTCGAATGGACGAATACGTTCCTCGCGTTTGACCTCCCAAACACTGCTCCACCGTCGAAGAATCCTAAAGGGCGAGGCGCACTTGATCTTGTTGTCCATGTGAAGGACGAAAATCTCATGAAGGCAACGTATATGGGCGGCGGAAAGATTGATCTAAGCGAGATGTTTGAAGCGAGAAGTGAGGAAACGGGATGGTGTTGGGCATCACCTTCTTGTTTGGTCGATACACCGCAAGAACGCATCGTGGTGCTGACACATTCCGACGAGAAACTATCCAAGAAGAAAGTGTGCGGTGAACTCACCATGCGGTTTCACTTGGAACCTGAGCCAGCAATATCACCGAAGGAAGAACCGCCATCTGTGGTGGAGACAAACGTAAACGAGGTGACTGAACCGATCGCCGCATCAAATGCAGGTGCTGGTGAGCCCGAAGACAAAGTTCCAGTACAGAATGAAAACCGACCATCGACAAGTTGCGCTGAGAAAGTCGCAGAACGAAACGAAAGCAAAGCCCCTATTGCTACTCAAGATTTCAAACCTGTTTCCCGTGGTGATATCAAGATGCTGTCAATTGAACTTCTCTCCGGTCGCGGGCTATCAAAGCCAAAGGTTAGCAACCTTGCTAAATCGATGATGAAGTCTTTGCTCGATCGAAAACCAGACCCTTATGCGATCATGATGCTTGGGCCCCAAACTCGCAAATCCCCGGCCGTGAATGACGTTGATGTGGCTTTCTTCGAGTGGAAAAATACTGTTCAAGTGTTCGAGTTTTCAAGCAAACCGTATCCAGATACGCTCGTTATCCATATTCGTGATGAAGACGTTGCTGGAAGTGACCCGTTCATGGGCGGAGCTCGAATATTGATGAACGATGTCTGGAAAGAAGCTCTCTCACGCGCGACCTCTGATCCGCCCGGAGACCCGCAGCTGGTGTCTTCGTATCCACTGACGTTTGCTGACGACAAAATGACCAAGCAAAAGGACTGTGGGTCAGTGACTATTAGATTCCGATGGATCTATTCTGAAGCAGAGCTCCCTGTTGTGGAGCTTCCAGCGCAAACTGTGAGTCCGTCAGCCTCCCCGACCGACGTCAAGCAACCGTTACTACCAGTACCTCCGTTGAAACCACGCACAGGGTTCGTGTACTTGCGAAAAATGGCGCTGTACAACAACACACAATTGCTCGATTCATCGCTCGACTTGTTCATTGAAGTTTCATGCCCATCGATCCACGAGTCTCAGTCAGCGAAAAAGGATTCAGCTGACCCACATGCCTACACGGCCAAGTCAAGTGTTCTCACTGACGCTATGAAGGGAAAAGAAGACTCTCCAAGCGCGAAGGTTGAGTGGATTGGTGACGAGCTCATAGTCCCCATTTGTCTTCCTTTGAACGGCGACAGTGCAGATTTTCCAGAGATCTGCATCGATTTGAAGGACAAGAACGCGATTATGAAAGATTCAGATATTGCTAGGAAGCGTGTGCAGCTGAAAGATCATGCAGTGGACTTCACCAACTTCCTGCCGGTAGCGGTCGCTGTGGAGCTGACCCCTCTTGGAAGCCACCGTAAATCGGCCCAGGGTACCCTGAAATTCGATGCCGAGATACAGTTTCTTCCGCACGACTCTCCACTTCTCGCGGCAACTTCACCCGAACAACATGGAGGCATGGTAAGTCTTTTTCTCGTGCGGAGTCTGCTGTCACCAACGACTCTATCAAGCTCGACGGACCCATCACTTGACAAAGCATCCATCACGCTCGAGGTTACCTGTCAGGCGACAAAGAAGACTGGCTTGATGTCGTTCGGGAAATCGTCAGCACCGGATTTCCACTCGCTCAGTCTCAAGCCGAGCGGACTGTATGAGAACGGATGTTCGATGATCCCTTGGTGGTCTACGTGCTGTTTTGCCGTTTCCAATAAGCAAGCGGTTGCTGCGAAAGAGAAAGAGGCATTTGCGATCGAAGTGGGAGTCCGGATGAAATCCGGGAAAATCGATAAAGTGATTGGAAGCATCCAGCTGAACGCATATTCTGCAATCTTTACACCATCTCCGGTCGTGCGCAGCGAGACAATTCAGTTTGGAGCATTGGGCTCCATGACTTTGGAGTTTACAGCTGCGTATCGCACCAACACATATGAGAGAACCAAGTCAGCATCAAACACTTTGCAGAAGCCGGTTGCACCGCCTGTCCCGAGTGGATACCTCCACATCATCATCCTTCACGCGAAGAACCTCATTTCTCCCGACGCTAAAGCCGAAAAGGCTGAAGATTTGGATCCAGAAGTCCGCATTTCTATTGAACCAAAGTACATCAAGCGGAAGGATAACCCGGTGCGTTCAATGCTGAAGACCAAGCCGCTCGAGGACGGTGGTGCCACTCCCACGTGGAATGAATATTTGAGATTGGAGTATTTATTGCCACCATCACCCCCTCCACAGCTTCAAACGGGAAAGGTCGACACACGACGCGCCTCCGAGGAAGCGATTCCCCCCCAGCACCCACCTCCAATCGTTCAGATTGGCGTATTCGACATTCAGATGGTACGCCAGAAGTACTCTAGCAGTGGATTGGTGGTGATTCCTTACTACGGTGTGATCGTTTGTGTAGCCAGGAGAGAAGAATCCGGTTCAAACGATCGGTAAAACTGAGTTACCCTTGAGTGCTTTTCTACTGGGAGCATCATCATCGGTGGAAGGAACAGCGAAAAGTCCCACGGAGCCCATTCAACTTGCTCTCGACATCTTTCTTGCCGACAAAAAGACCGGGATCTTGGTTGTCGAAGGCGTGTTCGAGCCTGCGCAATCAGAGTTCAAAGCTTCTGCCGGCGATCCATTCGAAGTTTATCGTCAACAGTGCCGTAGTATTGGTCGTGACCTACGTGAGCGGTCACAGAAGCTCAAGTCAGGAGAACTGAATGTGACGACAACGAGTCTTCTGACTGGCGCAAGAAGGAAGCGCGGGCGTGCTGGCAGGCTTGAAATTCATCTTATCGGATATCGAGGCGGGCAAAGTATTCTTCCCAGCGATGATCGAGGCTTATCAGCTCACCTATGGATCAGCAGCAGCGTAGACGACCGACGGGAGATGAAAAGCAGGCTACGAGCGTCGGAAGAACTCGAAGGAGAATGCCAGATCGTGTGGGATGCGCGGCTGACGCTCTTCACGAATGATATCACGGCAGAAATGCTTCGAAGCGAGATCCTTACACTCACGTACGATCAAGTTCCCCTCTCGGTATTTATGTTGAGGACTAACCTCAACGATCTACTTGCAGGGGCAAGCCAATCGGATCTCTCAAGCTGCCGCTCGGAGGACTGCTTGAGCAAGGTGGCGTTGGGCGCACAGAAAGAGCGTGGCACGCTTTGGTGGACAACACTCTCCCCGCGGCGAAGAAACCAGCAAAGTCCAAAGAAGCCGTCGGGCACGCTCAAGAAGTCCTTTTGGAGCTGACGTTCTTCGCTGATCAAGTGGTCTTTGACCCACTCTCAATATCGAGTGGCATCACAATCGATTCGTCAGCGATCGTCGTGATTGACTGCCGAAAGGTGATCGTTCTTGCTGCGGAGACACTGAATTTGGCAGAAATGGCGTGTAAATGCTCGCTACTAGGAAACACTCCATCAGCAACGACCAACGGCAAATCGCAGTCTGCTATCGAGAGAACAAGCTTCAAAACGTGCGAAAGTGTGGTTGGCATGGATGGTGAAGTGCTCGCGGTGTCAAGCTGGAGCGAAAACGTCAAACTCGACGTTGGCGGTTCAGCCCATGCCTTTACCGCTGGATCTTTTGCGAATGGCACACAACCAGCGTTACGATTAGAATTGCTCACGAAACGCCAAGGAGCACGCTTTCAAGACACATTCGCGACACTGAGCCTCTCGCTGGTTTCAGTTCTCAACTTTCCTGGCAGAAAAGCGACCCGATGGCTCAAGTTCTTCCCCGACGGTGACAAAGACGGCAAACAAGTGTTGCTTAGCGCCATCGTCGAAGCGGAGATTGCAGTGTTTTGCTCGTCCACCACGATATTTTCTGCGCTCAAAGAAGAGAAACTGTTGCGTCAAGTGTTCGAAGACATGCCGCAACTGCCAGCCATACCGGGAGTGCTTTGCTTGCGCTTCCTGTCGGGCCGAAATCTAGTTGATGTGGATGCCAACGGCGAACAAGACCCGTATATCATCGCGAAGATCATTCCACGCTCCTATTCCTCTGTCAAGATGCACTCCGCCTGTCAAACAGGAGTGTCACTGGATGGCGGGCGGCACCCGACGTGGAATACCAGTATTTTTGAGCTGCGTACGCAAGATCTCCTCACTGACTATGTTCGTCTCGAAGTGATAGACAACAACGAAGAAGACCACTTGCCTGATGCGTACATAGGTGCCATCGACATTGCATTGGCTAGTCTCTTTCGCGAGCACGTAGTCACCGACAAGGACGAGTCGGGGGGCATTTGGCAGCAGCCGAAAACTCGCTGGCTTGAAGCATGGATCCCCATCTATTCGGTGGCACCAAGTGGAGCCATAGGCGGTGACGACGATGGCAACGCGGGTGAAATTCGCATGGAGTTTCGATTCTTGACGGACGATTATTACGAGAGCGTGCGGCGACAACAAGCTGCTGCAGCCACTGGCTCTTCCCCATTCTCGTCTACAGACTCGGTGGCCAATCCATCAAGAGGTACACTATGCGTACACATCGTTCAAGCATTCGGCTTGCCGTGCACGACAGGGATGCTGCCAGGTATTCGAATAGGAACCGACCGAGGCCACGGAGCGTTTGTCACCAAGCCAGGCAAGAAATCCATCGCGGATCCGGTCTGGGAGCATGAGGTCGTTGAGCTGTCTTGGCCACCTGAGGCAGTACAGGCTACCGATTGCGATCAAGTTGCAAAGCTATTAAAAGTGGAAGTCGTGGACCTGGCCGTGCGCACAGCAAACGCAAATGCACACGCGGTGATCGCGTTCGGTCAGGTTGATTTCAGTAGTTTCCTGTCCCATGCACTCGCGCGAAGTTACCACGTTTACCCGCTCCACGGCCGCAAGGCACAAGCCAAAGGAGAGCCAAGCCCGAGTATTCTCATTGGCTGCCAGTTCGTTCCTGAAGGCAAGGAAAAGGAAGCAAGCACATCTCTGCAGCAGCACGAGAAACGCGAAGAAAGACGCAACGGAAGTCTCCATGTCAAGTGCACGCAGCTGCGCTTGGACGTTTCTTCGTATTTGAACTTCATTCCCTTGAGCGCGCCACTCGCGATTCGACTGCGTTGCTGTGCGTCGAAAGGGCCCCATGCGTCCGACGAGATCAAATGCGTTGAGATCCCTATTGTCTCGTTAGCCGAGCTTGTCGAGAAAAACGGCTGCATCGAGATCGGCGGAGACACGTCGGCAGTTCTTTTCCAGTACGTTGGAGAGCCCATATCTTCGGACTCGGCGTTGACACCCAACCCGATCGTTGTGGGCGAGCTTCTTACGAGACAGAAGAACGAAGACCCTGTCGCAGTGGCCGAGTTTGAGGTCCCGATCTTTGACTATGTGCTTTTCGACGGCCACTTGGGCTCGGCTTGGTACTCGCTGCTGTTCAGTGATCCAACTGGCAGCTCGAATTCGCAGCTTGGCGAAGTCCGGCTCGAGATTCAGTTTCTTCCGATTCTCACGACCCTACCAAACGTGAACAAGGCAGACGCTGGAGAAAACCGCTCTGAAGTGGCTCTCCTTGGAATTGCAATAAAGCAAGTCACCGGGTGGAAGGCATCAACATGCTGTGTTGTGGCAGTTGAGCTGTTTGGATGTAGCGCCGAAACCAAGCCAAACCGACCGAATGCCTCTCAAAAGCCGCCAATTGAACTCAGCTGGAGCGAAGTGCTGGATCTCGCCGTGCCAAAGGACGATATCCGCATGGTTTTGACATCGGGGATCGTGAAGTTGGAGATTCGTGATGCCGCGGATCCGAGAAGTGTCTATGGATCGTGCAACTGGGTCGTCCCGAGGGATTTATTTGGAAGGGACGGCTGTCTCACTGCGGACTCGGATGAAATTGTTGTGCCGATCGAGTTGCCTGCTGGGCTTAACAAGAACACAAAGGCCAAATCGAATGCACCGCCTCCCGAGCTCACGTTTCAGCTGGTGCGCCCGTCACACACGACAGGAAACGTCATTTCCGGATCCGCGGTGTCCGTCCGTCGCAGACGCGGCCTCTTGTACATTGGGATCTCTGAGGACGCCAGTCTTCACGCCGCAAAAGCAACCCTCGTTCCCACCAAGGAAGTCAACAAACAAGCTCTCACCAACAACGCTGCCTGGATAGAACTGTCTAAGTCAGAGCAGAAGGTCGTACCGGTTTTTGCTGACACGCTCATTGCCACCCAAAGCCTTGCCATGTGCACGATCGATCCAGGAAAGCCAGACGATATCTCGGCTATTGGTACGCTTGACGGTCAAGTGCTCAGCTCCGTGGTAAAGACACCAGGGAGCGAGACGTTCCACCGGCTGCCACTGCGGTCAGCAAAGGATGGTGAACTTGCATCGAGCTCACGTATTAGCTGCAGGCTCATGTACCTCGAAACGATGCAAGGTCAACTTCAGCTCCAGCTCGATTCTGTGGTTTGGCCAGCAAGCAAGGGGTCAACGGGCAAGGCCCCAGGCACATTTCGACTGGAAGCTCGTCTCTTGAGCGGCATGTCGCAGCGCTGGGTGAGCTCGCCCATCGGGTTCTGGAGTCGGAAGACAAACTCTATCTCGTGGCGAAGTGGGAAGAACGAAATCGCGCTTGGCTACACAAATGTGGAAGAGCAAGCGGAACCCGCAATCCAGCTCGTGCTCGTCCAACTCGTAGACAACGATCAAGCAAAGAAGGAGGCGTTCGGTCAGATCACAGTACTGAGCACGATTGCCATCGGCGATGCCGCCTGGAAACCTGGGACTGCTGAGCTGAGCTTTGTCGGTGCTGGGCCGGCGAAGGAAGTTGTGGAGCTTTCGTTTTGCTTACGCTTTGTCCGCGAAGAATTCTCATTTGAGGAACTGGAGGCGAAGCTCGCAGCTGAGCTAGCGAAGAAGGCACTTGAGCTCGCGGGGGGCACAGCGACCCTAAAAAAGGCATTTGCAGTGATGGGAGGCGACGAACACACACCGATCGCGATCGCCGACTTTAGGAAGCACGTGAAGGAAGCAGCCGAAGCGCGTGACGGTAGTGACAGCGATCGCAACGCCGTGCGGGCCATGGAAGTATTGCAACATGCGGCCGACGTCGAGACTGACGGCGACCTCGATGAGCTGTTTGCCTTGATGGACGTGAACGGTGATGGCCAAATTTCGTGGGACGAATACGCGGAGCACATGCAGAACATCCACGCTTTGGCCAACGCTGCAGCCAGTCAATCGATCCAAAAGCAGGCGGATGTGACGCGCACTCGTACAGATTCACAGAAGAACGCAGCACTCGAGCCTGAACACAGCGAAGACGACGAAAACAGAAAATCTAGCGAGCACGAAGACGAACAAGAAGACGATAGTGACCTGGAAAACGACATTGTTATTGACATGCCAGCCCGTCCGATGCGTCCGAGTACCGACACACCAGCGATCCACGACATCTATGAAGTGTCACCACCAGCGGGCGAGACTACGAAAGAAGGGGGCAGGACTTCATCGAAACGGTCGTTGGTCGAGCGGCCGCGCCCGTCGAAGCCGATGAACGCAGTGGTTGAGTCATCAGAGCCTGCGGTGGAGACAAAAGTGACTACAAGAGTGAAGCGACCGAGCGTCCAGCCGCCACGAGTGGACTCTCCTTCCGAGCCACCCTTGATCGCGAAGAAGAAGCTGCCGCTGCTGAGCACATACGTGCTGGACTGGAAAGTGGACGAGGTGATCCAGTGGATGGAGCACGAGATGGAACTGAGCCAATACACGCACGCGATCCAAGAAAATGCCGTCAACGGCAAGTTACTGCTGACGCTCCGCGAAGAAGAACTCGAATCCGAGCTTGGCGTGTCGGCTGTGCTCCACAAGCGTAAGATCATGAATCAGATCCGCGAGTTTCAGGAGCGATTCCAGTACCCAGCGCCCGATATATCACCAGCTGAGGACAGGAAGCGACCTGCTTCCGCAAAGCGAGTAGCCCCTACAACGGTTGTGACAGCGTCGATGGTCAGCGAGACACCTTCCTTCATCAAACGAGAACAACTTGTGTTCCAAGAGAAGCAGCGAGCGAAGTTGGCGGAAGCAGAAAACCCGTACCAGCCGAGAACGCTTGGCCAGAGTCGCGTGTTCCCAAGCAAGACAAAGCTCGTGGGAGAGCCCGTCAGCTCTACGAGATCGGCCAGTCCAACGGCGACTCACGTGACAAAGAACCCTCCCAGCAACAACAAAATGGACGTCAGAGAAAGCTTCGACGACGCGATGCAGGACATTTTCGAGGTCATCCACCCGGATTCGCCGGAGAAGCAACCATTCGCACCGGTGGAGGTGGTCTCTCAACCACACAACATAAGCCAAAAGATTCCTCGACTCCCACTCATCCAGATCGGATCGATCACCAACACGGACGAGCTGTTCGAGGTCGTGCGGCAGCGGATTCACCAGCTCAGTCAGCTGCTATTGCCGATGGCGAACGAATCTAAAGAGTCGTGGAGCGACTTTGGTGACGACCCGGACGACGACGACGACGGCAACCTCAACGAGCCGCCCAGCGAGGAGCAAACGGGGCTGCACCTCGTGTACGACGCGTTCCGCACCTCCCGTCCGTCGGCGTCCACGGCGAGGATCTCCCGGCTCAAGTTCCAAGAAGGTCTTGGAGACCTACTATCGATCGAGGTCTCGTGGCACCAATTTGACTTGCTGTTCCGTCGCCTGGACATCGACGGCGACAGCGAGCTGTGCTGGGACGAGTTCCACCACGTGTTCACACGGCAACACATCTCATTTGAGCGCGAAGATCTGTTTGTTCTCCAAGAAGCGCTGGTCGACTTCGCGATGGCGCGGCTCGAATCGCAGCAGTGGACGCTCTCGGATCTCTTCAAGGCCTTCGACCGCGACGGCGGCGGCTCGGTCTCGATTGCCGAGTTCGCGACGCTCGTACGGTTCCTGTTCACGTCCTCGATCCAGGTCAAGCGCTTCCAGCAGCAGACCAAGCACAAGATCTCCAAGCGCCACGTGTACTTGCTCATGTCGTGTCTCGACGCTTCCGCCGATCGCCGCATCAGTCAGCAAGAATTTTTACGATTCTTCTTCATCGTCTGGTCAAGCAAGCTCATGGAAGTGCAGGACCAGCTCCTCGCACTCGAGGCTTCGTACCCGCCCGAACAAGACGACGCCGAGCGTCTCTCGACCCTTCGGCAGGCCAAGCGCACGCTACGGCGCGCGCTGCGCACCAACTTTTCGCGGCCCTTCCGCGACGCCATGCGCTGCCTCGACGTGTCCGTTCCAGGACCGTTCTCCGGGCTTCTCGCGCGCCTTCAGCTCACCAACTCCGAGGTCAATTATGAGGCTCCACCCAAATCACAGGACCAACAGCCACAGACTACCATAGAACCGGACGGGTCGCGTCAAGTGTGGCAGGTACTGCGCGGCCACGCGACGCGTCCGACCGGTCATAGCCATGCCCACGACTCGTTCGTGGAGCTGCGGACGTCGCGAGAGAGAGCGGCCCGCGAAGCCTCGCGGCAGCGCGTCCAGAAAGGCAAGAACGAAGTGCAGCGCACACGCCTCACGCGGCAGCGCGCGCCGTCGCGTGGGGACGGCACGGTGCTGCAGACGCCCGCGCGCCACGTCGCACTCGACGGCGACGCCACGTTGAAGTTCGATTTCCGGCCGCCTCTCTGAAAATTGATATGATATCACCGGAGAGGAAACTGTGGAAACGAATGTATCAGATCCCGAGATCCATTCGTTCTGGCGACCGCTTCGCTGACTGCCTCTCTCTCCGGGGAGTCGAAGGAGACCCGATCGACCAGTTTTGAGAAAACACGGGAAGAAGGAAGGAACCAACCACATGCCGCGTGCGTCGTACAAAGTGCCGGGCGGCGGAAGCGGCGACGGCGGGCTCCAGAAGGGAAACCTCACGCACCAGCAGCGGCTTGCGATCGTGCGCAAGAAAGACGAGGAGCCGCGTTGGACCCAGGAAGACCTCGCACGCTGGGCCAAGAAGCAGTTCGGGCTGCTGCGGCAGCCGACGCAGTCGACCATCTCCAACATCCTCAAGGCCCGCGAGCGGCTCGAGACCATGACGACGTCGCTCGACGCCAAGAGCGTACGGCCCGTCAAGCACCCGGAGCTCGACGCTGCGCTGCTGCTCTGGCTGCGCGACCGCCAGAGCCATTTACATATCGCGACGATCGGCGATCTCGTGCGCGACAAGGCCCGCCACATGGCGCAGCTCTTTGAGTACCGCGACGAGATGAGCTACTCGAACGGCTGGATGCGTAGCTTCCTCACGCGCCATGGCGTCGAGTTCCGCCGCAACCAGGTCGACGCGCGCGAGCTGCAGTCGCTCGAAAGCGTCCGCGCGCTCCTTGCCGCGTACCCGAGGCAGGACGTGTTCACGTTCGTCACGACCAACCTCTGGTACCGCTTCGAGCCCAAGAAAGACAGCCCGCGTGCACGTGCCGGCCCGTCCAGCGTCGCGCCTACTGTCCCCGAAGAGCCGGCGCTCGTGGTCGGACTCGGTGTTAACATGGACGGCAGCGAGCGCTGGAACCCGGTGATCGTTTCGCGCGCCAAGCAGCCGCCTAGCTTCCAGCAAAAGTCGGCGTTCCAGTGGCACTTTCTGGACTACTTTTACAACGGCCGCGCGCAAATGACCTCGACGATCTTCGAAGTGTGGCTCAAGCGACTCAACCAGCGCATGGCGCTCTCGCATCGCCGCGTGCTGCTCGTCGTGGACAGCGCGCCGTCGCATCTGCCGCTCCAGCTTTCCCACGTGCGCGTTGTGATCTCCCACGACGAGGACGCAGAAGACGCGGCGGCAGTGGTGTCCGAGCCACCGCGCGGGTTGCGTGGACTGGGCGCGTCGCTCGCGTACGCGTTCAAGTGCTACTACCGCAAGCGCCAGCTCGCGTCTGCCGTGGACCGCGCCGAGGGCGGCGAGCCGCAGCGCTTTGCTGTGAGCCAGCTCAAGGCCATGCGCTGGATCGAGCAGGCGTGGGGTGACGTGCCGCCTGAGCTGCTGGTCGACGCATGGGCCGCCGTGGGACTCGCGTCCCCCGCGGGCGACGCCGCGGCCGCGCGTAACCACGAGGTCCACGAGCAGCTGACCCACTTCCTCGAGCAACTCGACGTGCCCGGACGCATCAAGGCGCACGATGTCGCGCTCCCGCGCGGCGAGGACGACGCGCCGCACTACGTGTACGAGGACGCGACGATCGCGCCGCTCGTGCTAGGCGCGCTGCCCTCGGCAAGCGACGACAGCGGCGCGTGGGCCTGCGACGACGTCGTGGACGCCGCCGAGCTCGAGTTGCCGGCAGACGCGACAGGCGCTGCGAGTCACTTGCACCGCGCGCTGCTCACCAAGCTCGAGCAGCACCGTGGCGTGATCCAGTCGATCGACGAAGAGTCGCCGCCGAGCGAAGAAGTCTCGACCGTGCTTGCGTTCCTGCGGCGCCGCCAGGCCGCGCTGCGCGCCGAGCTGCAGCGCGTGGCGCGCGAGTCGGCCAGCTACAACCAGCCGGCGCGTGGTGGTGTTGTGCGGCCCAGCAGCGCTTCCGCCCAGGCGACAACGGCCTCGTCGGATCTCATGTTGTGATTGGAAGAGCTTTCGGTATGGTTCTGTATATTTCAGATGTTTCTCAACATTTCGGAGCCATGAATTGGAAAAATTCATTGTCAACATTCGAAAAAGGAGGTGATGGAGTGCGATTGTGAGGTTTTTCTACGAGAGGCTATGAAACCTCGGGTTGTGAGGAGTGATATTTTCTCACTGGACTGATGGTGAGGAGCCAAGCATCACACCAGAGAGAAAAACAACCGCCACAGGTCACATGACCACTGCATGTACGCCATCCTCGCTACTCGCGACGACGACGACCGCCGCTTCGCCGGCGCCGGCGTCTCTTTCGATTCCGCCCCCTACGACGCGTGACGATGCAAGCGCGGTAGCAGCACCCGCAGTGGCACTTCCAGTTGCGACGGTCGCTGCCCCCACTGCCGCCAGGGCGACACCTCTGCCGCCAGCAGCATCCGTCTTCGTCGGCGCTAAGCGGAAAGCGGCCGATGCGCCGTCCGCCAAGACGACTGCCGCGCGGACAAGCACTAGTATCACCAATTCGCAGCGCGGACGCAGCTTTTTGAACCACCAGCAGCGCCTCGAGATCATCAAAAAGAAAGACGAAGAGCCCAAGTGGACGCAGGTGCAGCTCGCGCGGTGGGCGGCCGTGCACTTCGGCCTCGCCAAGGACCCGTCACAGGCCACGATCGCCGTGCTACTCAAGAAGCGCGACCAGCTCAAGGCCGCGACCGTGCGCCCGCAGACGCGCACGATCCGCGCGCCACGCCACCCCGAGCTCGAGGCCGCGCTGCTGCTCTGGGTGCGCCACTTGCAGAGCCAGCGCGTGGCGTTCACGGGCGAAAACATCCGCCTCAAGGCCTCCGAGCTCGCGACCAAGATGGGCCTCGCGACCACGCTCAACTTCTCGACGGGCTGGATGTCGGGCTTCGTCACGCGCCACAACTTGCTACTCGCGCGCGCCCACAAGAAGAAGCAAAGCGAAAGCGACGACGAGCCCGTGCGTTCGCTGCTCAAGGCGTACGACCCGCGCAACATCTTTGCGCTCCACGAGACATCGCTCTTTTACAACGACCTGCCGTTCGCGCACGACGAGCAGGCCGACCCGAGCCGCGTCTGCGTCGGACTCGCCGTGAACGCCGACGCCAGCGAGAAGCTCGAGCCGCTGGTCGTGACCACGTGCCGCCGCAAAGTGGGCGCGTTCGCCGAGATTTTTTTCAACTTGGATGGCCACATGACCGCGCGCATCTTCGAGCAGTGGCTCTACAAACTCAACCAGCGCATGGTCACGAGCCACCGCAGGATCGTCGTGATCGTGGCCGCGGCGCCCTCGCACTTCCCGCTGCAGCTCTCCAACGTGCGCTTGATTGTGCTCCCCAACGCCGCCGCAACGGCGCACCCGCTCGACAGCAATGTGACCAAGAGTTTCAAGGCGCTCTACCGGCGCACGCACTTGAGCTTCGCCGTGGACCAGGCCGAAGACGGCCGCACCACGGGCGTCCTGGACGTGAGCCTCGCGCGCGCGTTTGTGTGGATCAAGCAGGCGTGGCTCGATGTGTCGCCCGAGCTCATCCGCGCATGCTGGGCGCGCACGGGGCTTTTCGCATCGGCGGCGCGTGATCCGTCGTCGGCCGGCTCAGAGGCTATTGACGTCCACCCAGAGGTCGTGCAGTCGCTGGTCGTGAGTCTCTCGCAGCTACAAATGCTCGAGACCATGCCGCTCGACACGCTCTTGGCATCCGCGAGTGAGCGGGGCGTCCACTACCAGTACGACGACGCGACGGTCATGCGCGTCGTCGCGGGCGAAGCCGACGACCCTGACGGTGACGGCAACGCGGACGCCGATGCCGATGAAGAGCAACTGGAGCTGCAGGCGGGCGACGACGAGCTCAAGATGGCGAGCGACGCAGCGCGCCAGTTTTACCACAACGCGCACGAATTTGACCGCGAGCCGTCCCCGGACGAGCTGCTGGCCAACTACCGTGGCGTGATCTGGTCGCTGGACGCCGATCCGGAGCGCTCCGAGGACCACCAAGCAGCACTTCGCCTGTTGCGGCGCAAGCAGGCGGCCCTGCGGCTCCAGCATCAACAATACCCGCAACCTCCGACGAGGCAGGCGACCGCCGCGGAAGATACGACGCCAGCGCCCATGGAGGCGGAGGAAATGGCAGCCACGCAACCACTGGCGACCACTGAAGCGGCGTCCACGGCCTCACCGCCAGCGGGCGCGCCACAGACGGTCGAGACGCTTGTGCTGTAGGACGAAAGGACGCCACGCACATGCACACATCGGTACATGTGCGCAACGGGATCGTCGAGCACCATCCAACCACAGATCCCATGCCAGCAACGTGGATCCTCCGTCTGCGTCAACTTCTTGCGTCGTTTCGCAGCACTTCAACGTCATGTTTTACTTCGCATATTGGCTCTTGTATGCATGTTGCGTTGGAAAGTTCTAGAAGAGAATATCCGACGGCAACGGTGGGTTCGTTTCCCTTCGACGGTTTCGTGTTGCCACGTTGATCCAACCAGTTTTTTTGTCTTTGCTAGGAGAGAGTGATGGTCATGTGGGGTGGGTTTGCTGAGATTGCCGCGCCCGCTCCTCCCGTGAACTTGAAGTTTGTATCCCGCCCAAAGACCTCGCCCAGGGAGAGAAGTCGGAAACCCCAACCCTCTGAGAGAAAACCTGCTTCGTATCGCAGAAGACCGCGATCTACTATTACACTGTATCCCACAATTTTCTCCGCATATGCAAACTAAGACTTATAGAATACATTTCATCTGTGGCTAGCCTCACAATCTACTTTCCTACCCTTCAACTTCTTCGATGGGTTTCTTCTTCGCATCTCGGCCGCTGCGGCGTTTCCCTTCTTTACCTGCCGTCGGCCATGGCGCCCTCGTTTCCTTCCAGCGGCCATTCTCGCTTTTGCGTTCCCTGCATCACACCCGCACCGAAGCACCAAGTTCCCACCCTTTTCCCCCTCCCTCTATCACCGCAAGATGCAGATCTTCGTCAAGACACTGACGGGCAAGACGATCACGCTCGACGTGGAGCCGTCGGACTCGATCGACAACGTGAAGCAGAAGATCCAGGACAAGGAGGGCATCCCGCCGGACCAGCAGCGCCTGATCTTTGCCGGCAAGCAGCTCGAGGATGGTCGCACGCTATCGGACTACAACATCCAGAAGGAGTCGACGCTCCACTTGGTGCTGCGCCTGCGTGGTTGCATGCAGATCTTCGTGAAGACTCTGACCGGCAAGACCATCACGCTCGACGTGGAGCCGTCGGACTCGATCGACAACGTGAAGCAGAAGATCCAGGACAAGGAGGGCATCCCGCCGGA
>JAADXJ010000486.1:0-20258 GCA_023337735.1 Pythium biforme
ATCGCAATGATATCGCGTGAAAAATAAATAGCAATTGCGGCCAAGTGGTTTGTTTGGCCCACCTTGCCACCTCGTGGGTCGGATTGTCCGTCGCCCTTGTAGCGTACGGTATCATCACCGTTCTTGGTCGCACTCATGCCCTGCGCTTCTTGGGCTCAACCGTCTTGGAACTCGTGCTCCCACAGCAACCCCGTCTTTCCCAGCGCGACCTTCCTTTTCGATCCGATGGTTCCACTTGCCATAAATCGGCTCAGCGCCTTGCCTCCCCCGACACACACCAGTTAAACCCCAGAACCTGAGGGCATCGGCGGAGCTCCTGAGGGCATGGGCGGAGCTCCTGGCCCTCGACAACCCCTACGCTGGAAGGGTTAGACGATGACTTCATGGGTGGTCGAACGTCGCTACCGCGCTGGGGCTAGCGCGCTCGCGCCATGGAGATGTCCATGCGACGAAAGAGAGGACGCTTGGCCGGCAGAGTCTTCCCGTGAGGATCCCGTTCCAGTTGGGAAGTCTCCCCACCTGATCGCATCACCTTGTTTGAGGACTGGAAGGCGCTGTCTCACCTTGTTTTGGTTTGTATACGCAACCAAAGTCGGCCAGTCGGACGATGACGACCATCACTCCGATCTTGTCCTTGAAGTACTATGGTACTTCGACTTCCATCCGATGCCGACGCAATCATTCAGCGTACACGTCGCGCCGTGCTGAACTCCGATGCGATACCCAGCATCACATTTATGCGAAGGGTCACGTGACCATGAGCTGCTTGAAAACTCCACATCGCTCCCAGCCACACAGGGCAATATTTGGGCGATGGGTACGCGCGTACGACAGTCGCGCTTCGGACGTGACGTCAAGACGAAATTCTTGTGTGGTAACTTGGTCCTGGTACGGTACGCACGCAATACACTGCCACTGGCCGTGGCAGAGCAGGTTCCCCTTATTGGTCGCCAGAACGCGTGGGTATTTATTACCGATGCGTCGTGCACGACAGACAGACAGTGGCGTCTCATGTTGTTTACGATTGACCGGCAGACAGCTGATGGGCTCCCCTACTCAGCGCCGTCACGCGTTGTCCGCCACATGAACTTGCAGGTGTCAAGGCAACTCGAAAATTTCCCGTGAACCCACTGGGGATCCCACGCTTTGTTCTGCCTGCGACGACGACCACAGGAAGCAAAACACACACGACTGAAGCAATTGTACACCCCGCTACTAGCCAGTTGGAGTCTCTCGATTGGATCTTCAGCGTGGTTTCTCGAACCGTTAGCTTGCGCTTGTGAAGGTTGATGGTCTGTCGGACACTTGCACGCGCTGGGAGCAGACGGCGTCTCTACCAGAAATCGACTGGACAAGAGACCCTCTGGGTTTCTTCAGGCAGTCGCGGGACCGTCAGCGGCCAACACGTGACCGTGTGCTCGTTCAGTTTCACCGGCCGATCGGGCGAGTCCCATGCGGCGAGGGATCATATTGGTACCAATAGGTTTGATGGGTTCTGCAAAACAGAAGCCTTCCCAGCTCGATCTGGTGGAAGCGAACAGCAAGCGCGGGGAGAGACCCCCCTCTTTGTTTTCTCACACCGGGCGTAATACTGTACGCTACGCTGGACAGGGCAACACGCCGTCCGACACGATCTTTCCGAGGCCGTGCACTGTACTGTAGCTCTACGAGTGTCGCGATGAGTCTTTTGTCAGCGCTGTGGACTGAATACAAATGGCAGTCCGACGTTGCACACAGCGGCGCAAGTGGGTCTCTTTTGCCGAAATTTTCAGCCGTCAAGAGAGCCGCTGACCGCTGGGTTCACGGTCGTGCCGTTGCTTCGTGCGACGCGACTGGAGTTGCGCTGGTGTTTGCCACGGGCAGTTTGTAACATCTCCGGTCGCGCTCTCTGCCCGACCTTCAAGTCGAGAGAAAGGCCCTGCAACCCATCGGGTTCAGGTTCACCGTATCAGATGTGCGAGCAGCTCACATAAAGCGGCCCGCATCAGCAATATGGGATGACGATCTTGTGGACCACCAGGCCCCACGCGAGGAAGAGAGAACGAGCGCGCGAGGGCCTCGTGGCTTTGTGCTCGTTGTCATGAAGGACATCGAAACGGAAACAAAATAGAGCCAGCGAGCGTGACACCCGTTACGGGCTTTTGTACTGGGATCGACTGGAGATCTCGCTTTGCCTGTTTCTTCTCGTCCCCCCCGTCTCTCTCTCTCTCTCCATTGTCGACTGCGTGTATAGGTAAGCCACCTGTCGCAGCACGAGAGACCGCCATCAGCCGAGCGTTCGTGATGCGCACAGGGTTCAGTAGCGACCGACTCGCGTCGCTCAGCGTGTGACCCCACATTGTGATGATCATGCGCCCGAAATCTCGAACAGCGGTGTCCCTTTCCTGTGTTACCCCCCGCCCACTGGCGCACTGAACACTGGTACCACCACCACTCCTGATACGAGTAGACTCGTCATTAATAGTAGTGCTACGGTTGAGCCTCTCCGACTGACAGGTAGCCAGCCGTCAAGGCATGTCGCGTTTTGTTTCGGTTTGGACATTCCTCATAATTCCTTTCACAGCGACAGAGACACTCACGGACTATTCCCCAGCAACGATGCCCCGCCCGTCGCCGCCGTCGTCGCCCGCGTCGCCCATGCCGTTGTTTGCCTTGTTCCTCGCGAGCGGAGGCTCCTCGTCCGACCAGCAGCGTCTCAACAGCCCCGCCGGGGCGCACCTGGCAAAGGGCGTGTGGTCGGAGGAAGAGCACGCGCGCTTCCTCGACGCGCTCAAGCGGTTCCCGCAGGGGCCCTGGAAGGCGATTACCGCCCACGTGGGCACGCGCTCGATCCGCCAGGTGCAGACCCACGCACAGAAATACATGGAGAAAGTCGAGCGCCGCGCGCGCGGGCTCAAGACTGCGCAGCCGCGGCTCGTGCGCCGCGACCACAAGATCGACGAGGACGTTGAGGCCTGGTGGAAGCGCGAGAACGGCATGCTCGCCGGGTCGCCATCGCGGCCCAAGGCCACGACGCGCCGGCGGCGACGCCACCAGGGACAGGACAGCGACGACGGGAGCTCGATCAGTGCGACCGAGGCCACGCGCGACGCCGAGGCGGTTGACGAATACGATGATGACGACGAGGAGGACGAGGAGGACGAAGGGCTGGATTTTGAGCCGCTGCCGTTGGGCGAGCAGCTCTCGCCGACGAGCCCACTGCCGACGCTCGAGGAGTGTTTGGCGGTCGTGAGCGAGTGCCTCGTGGACCCCATGTCGTCGCTGCATCTCGAGCAAAGCACGATCGTCTAACCCATCGACATGAATGAGACTTATTTAGCCGTACCCGCATTTGGTGTGTCTCTGCGTTTCGTCTCCTGTCGTCTGAGCGTAGTCGAATATCGTGCGGCCAACAGCAATTCTCTATTCTTGAGAATCGAACGCGACAGCGTGGGCTCCTTCTGTGATCGACAGCAGACTGTGGAGAACTATAGCGATGGCCTGACGGATCCGCTCGTTCCAAAGGACTGGACCCATTCTTCAAACGAGTCCATGGAGATGATCCGTGCATCTCACTCGTACAGTATCAAGGTCACTCCCAGGAGCCTCCATCCACCGTCGGAAAACCATCTGCATGTGTCCGTCGCTTGCTGACTGGTTCACTGACTGGTGAATCGCTGCCATGCGCGACTCGGAACTGAGATCGTAGTTTTCCGACGGTCCCACCCGTTGGGTGCAATTGTCGCCCCACGTTCTCCATCGTCGTGGGGGGAAAGGTGGATCTTCGGGGGGTCCCAACAGTCTCAAAGCGGCGGCGCGTGCCTGACCCCTTTCTTCGCTGGGTCCGCCTTCTTTTCGTCTCGGACTGCCATACGGTACGAGGGTGCGCTTGGATACATTTTGTCGTACTACCCTGAAGGTTCATGCCAAATTGATGCATTTATCGAGAGTATCCATTGTCGGAGCCCGCACCATTGGCTGTTGAGTCAACTGAGATATTTCGGAATGCATGCTGTATGCGACCTAAAGGGTACTCTTGAAGCGTCGTAAAAGTCGATTGGGTTGACAAACGGCTCACCACACCGAACGGTTTGGTACCCACGCAAATTGACCACGAGGGCTCGCTGTTTGCTCTTGTGTGGAGAGAGACCTTGGTGTGTTCCGTTCCATCGCTCCTATTGAGTGGTGGGGCCTTTGGGGCCATTCGCTGGCACCATTTTGAGTTTCGCTAAGGCCCCCGCACCACCCACCCACCCCACACAAATAGCATGGCTCGTCCAACCTCCAGTTCGAGCCGCGATCTTCTCGTCCACCAGCTCGCCCAAGACATCATCGGCCGCGAGCAGGTCGTCTCCACACCCTTTGGTGACCACGTGCTTTGCTACGCCGACTTTACAGCCAGTGGCCGCGCGCTCCACAGCGTCGAGCACTTTCTCGAGCGCGAGGTCCTGCCCTTTTACGGCAACACGCACACGACGACGTCCACGACCGGGCAGCAAACCACGCACTTCCGCTATCAAGCCCGTGTAATCATCGCCGACGCCGTGCACGCGACGCAGGAAGACGCGGTCATTTTCACCGGCTCGGGCACGACCAGTGCAATCCACAAGCTCGCGACAGCGCTCGGGCTCCATGTTCCTCTCCCAGCGACAAGCGATCCCGCACAACGGCCGGTCATTTTCGTCGGGCCGTTTGAGCACCACGCCAACTTGCTGCCGTGGCGAGAAAGCGGCGCCGACGTCGTCGTCGTCCCTGAGAACGGCCGTGGTCACGTGGACGTCGATGAGCTCTCGCAAAAGCTCACCCAGTTTGCGCATCGTCGGCTCAAGATCGGCGCCTTCTCGGCGGCCTCGAACCTCACGGGCGTGCTCACGGACGTGGACCGCGTGACGGCGATGCTGCACATGCATGGCGCACTGGCGTTTTGGGACTACGCGTGCTGTGCACCCTATGTAGAGATCGACATGAACCCCGGCGAGGAGCCATTGCTATCCAAGGACGCCATCTACTTTTCCGGCCACAAGTTTGTCGGTGGGCCTGGCTCGCCGGGCGTGTTGGTCGTCAAGACGCGCCTGTTAAACAATGCCGTGCCGACCATGCCCGGCGGTGGCACGGTGTTCTTCGTGAGCGAGCGTGACCACCGGTACTTGTCCAACCGGGAAGAACGCGAAGAAGGCGGGACCCCGGACATTCTCGGCAGCATCCGTCTCGGGCTGGCGCTCCAGATCAAGCAGCGCATCGGCGCAAACCA
Source organism: Pythium biforme (assembly GCA_023337735.1). Classification (NCBI taxonomy): domain Eukaryota; phylum Oomycota; class Peronosporomycetes; order Pythiales; family Pythiaceae; genus Pythium; species Pythium biforme. The sequence continues at coordinate 5,231 of JAADXJ010000486.1, forward strand.
CATCATGGCACTGGAGCACAAGCATGTCGCGTGTGTGCGCAAGTCGTTTGCGCGCAACGACAAGCTCGTGCTCCTGGGCCACGACGGCGTCGACCAGCTGCCGGTGTTTTCGTTCGTCGTGAAGTGTGGCGACCGCTTCTTGCACTACAACTTTGTGAGCGCGCTGCTGAACGATCTCTTTGGCATCCAGACGCGTAGCGGCTGTCAATGCGCCGGGCCCTACGCGACGCGCCTGCTGGGGATCACCAAGGCGGACCTCGTGGCGCTCGAACGCTACCTTGTGCACGGCAGTGAGGTCCTTCGTCCCGGGTCCTCGCGCATGAGCCTCCCGTACTTTATGGACGACGGCGAGATCGAGTTCATCCTGCGGGCGATCCATTTTGTCGCAAACCACGGATCAAAGTTCTTGCCGCTGTACTCGTTCACGATGTCCACGGGCCAGTGGGTCCACAGCGCTCCACGGTCGCACGAGCCCGCGATCGAATGTTCCTTGGCCGACTTTTCGATCTCGGAGGCGCCAGAGACCATCGGGAACCGCAGCGCCGCCGACACCACACGGCTGCGCCACCAGACGTTTGAGACAGCGCATCGCTTGGTGTCGGCATTGTCCGAATCCTCCCACGCCGTCGCGCCACAGAGACTGCCGACAGAATGTGAGTCGTTGCGGTGGTTTGCCTACGCCGACGACCCGATCACCGCGACACAAACCTCGCCCGTCGGGCCGTTCCAGCCACAGCGGTACGTCACGAGCGACCTACTGCGGCAGTGGGACGAGCCTCTTACAACGCACGCGCGAGAGCCAAGCAGTGAATTCCCGCTGCGCGTCTGTTGTGGTGCTACTACTGTGGTTGAGGTCGCCCAGCCGACCGAGCGCAACAAGCCCACCCGCTGGCGGCGGTTGCGGGCGGCGCTGAAGACCAAGCTCCTGCATCTCCGCGAACACCGCGAGAGCGCCAACGCATCGCTTCTGCTCACGGCGTCAACCAGTGCAAGCGTCGCATGATAACGTATGCCACCACGTCGGAGAGCTCATCTCTCGAAAAAGATATGGTCCCATCGTCGGAAATGGGTTCACAACTGTTGACAACCGGTACACTATCGGTATTTTGCAGCGGTGCTGTGGGCGAAACTGATCCTCCCGTAATTTACCGAGCAGATCCTCATCTCTAAAAATTGTCCCGACTCCCTCCGTGCTTGGTCGCATTTTCTCAACGTGGTCGCATATTTCCCTTGTTGGTTTTCGGTTGGTTTCTATGGGCCGACCCCTAGCCCTCCCACGTCAAGCAGGGTTTACGTTCCGGACTGAATCTGTCGCATGAATAGGTACAGTACTGAGGCTCACAGCAGGCAGAGTAACCTCGTGTTACAGTTGGCTACCAGCTGGGTGGTTACACCCTGCCAGGCGGTGGTGGTAAGTTACACGGAAAGATTTCACCGCGAGTGTGCTTTGTCGTTCTCTTGTTGGCGTGAAAATTCCCATTTCTTGACTGTTGCTTGTCGTCAGTTGCGCCCTCTGTATCCCCTGCATACCCGACGCCAACACAACACGGGCCGTCAGTGCGCGCTACGCCCCACGCTTTATCTTTGGCGCGTGGTGTTGGATTTCCAACAGTTTGAAGGTGCCCACGAACGGCACAGAAACCAACGCCAACAGCTCCCCGTGAGCTCCCTCGCGTACCAACTCCATTATTCACCACACACCGCACACCAACATGGACGATACGGCGCCGCTCCGCGGCACGGCCTCCCAGGGACGCGCCACCTTCCAGAACAGCGAGTTCCCTGCGGGCATCCACCGTCAGTCGGAGGACGTGCTCGGCAACAGCATGAACTTTAACGACTCGGGCCGCGGCACGCTCTCGAACGGCATGCCCCGCCAGACCGAGTTCGTGATCACCGCCGTGGACCCGGAAGAGACCGCGCGGCCCGAGCGCAAGGCCGACTACAAGGGCCGCATCCGGGTACGTTGTGTAGGCGTCTAACGGTCTTCGGGATGTCGGTGTTGCTCGTGCTGATGGAAGGTGTTATTGTGTGTAGACGTGGCCCGGTATTCTCTTATTGCTCGGTATTCTCGGCGCGTCCGCGGCGCTGATCTCGCTGGCGGCGCTGAGCGCGCGCGACAAGTCGGCCGAGCGCGAAAGGCAGTACGAGTACAACCTGCAGAATGGCCGCAAGATCCAGGACGGTCTCAACAGCTCGGAGTTGATTGACGACGACGGCCAGGTCGGCAACCCGAAGAAGTACCAAAGCATGGGCTGCGAGCTTCCCGACTACCAGAGCAAGAACGGCCAGATCTACGCAGTCTCAAAGAACGGCACCGAAGTGCCCGTCGGCATCAAGGGCGTCAACTGGTTCGGCATGGAAACGTACGTCTTGGGTCAGTCGTCGCTGCTCTTGGCATCCTCATGCTGACGTTTTCTTGATGTATGCTGTCATCGCAGTGGCAACGCCATCCCGTTCGGTCTGTGGGAGAACTCGCAGAACGGCACGACCGCAGTATGTGGCCTTGAGCTTGTATATGCCGACGATGGATTCCTGAAACTGACGATAGAATCTGCTTGATACAGTACGAGATTGCGTCGTTCCTCGCGCGCAACAAGTTCAACAGCGTGCGCCTGCCGATCTGCATCAAGAGCCTCATCAACAACTTGGTGCCGCAGAAGAACCTCGTGAACCTCAACTCGAACCGTGCGCTCAACATCACGTCGTACATGTCGGCGCTCAAGAGCATCATCAAGACGCTCGCGTTCCGCAAAGTCACGGTCATGATCAGTCTCCACACGCTTGACACGAAGAAGTCGGGTGGTGCCTGGTACAGCGACGAACTCGACGTCAGCGAAGACCAATTCCTCAGCGCGGTCGACTTGCTCGGTGAGGAGCTGTGCAACGGAGACTACTGGAACATTATCGGCCTGGACCTGAAGAACGAACCACATGAGTGTTCGTGGGGCGGCGCGGCGCCAGACTGGCAGAAGGGCGCGACGCTGATCGGCAATCGCATGCTCAAGGCCTGTCCGAACTGGTTGGCGTTTGTCGAGGGCATCAACAAGGAGCACACGTTCACATTGAACGGCAAGGCCAAGTCGTACTTTGACTGGTGGGGCGGTGGGCTCCAGGACGCCGGCAAGAACCCCGTGGAGCTGTCGAATTCCAACAAGGTCGTGTACGCGCCGCACTACTACAACACGGGTGTGACACCCCAGTGGTACCTGTACGGCGGCGGCACGCACGGCGCCAACGGCGAGCTGAAGGGCTACGTCGAACTCGACGACGACACGCTCCGGTACAATGTGAATGCGACACTCATGGACATGTTCGGGTTCCTCTCGGTCCGCAAGAAGGAGGCCGTCGTGATGGGCGAGTTTGCCGGTCTCTACGCCGAAGATCTCCACCCGAAGAAGACGACCAAGCGCACGACCGACTTCACGATCGAGGCCATGTTGACCTCGGAGATGGCCGGCGGCTACATGTGGTCGCTGAACCCGGAGAGTGCGTACCAGTACAACCCGGCCGACTCGTACGGCCACTACACGGAAGGCCTGCTGAGCAAGGACTGGCTGTCGCCCGACAAGGTGTTCCTCGAGGGCATGGCCGCGCTTGACCGCATCAAGGACCTCAAGATGTTCCCGTGCTTCCCGACCGCGAAGAAGTCGTAAGAGCCATCAACGAGGCGTTTCGCGAAATGAGGGCGAGTGGAAGAACTGCGGATGTCACTTGCCTCTCCTCGTGGCCCCCTCCGAACACACACACACACACTTGTCTAATGTATATGCGCTCTACGACCAAAACTGACTCTGATGGTGTGCATTTTGAGATCTCTGGTCGATTGATACTGAGATGGTTCGACCATTCAAAACAGGGCATCCAGGCGATCGCGCCGCGTCTTCGCATCAAGTGCTTCCATGCAACCTCCTTGTTATTCGTACGGTGTGCGACGCGCGCCGCGACAGTGATGCATCTGCATTTCCGGACGCAGCATGCCCGTGGCTTTCTCGGTATCTACAGAATCTTTTTCTCCCGCCCAGGAAACGCAAATCGCGGCATGTATCGTTGTCCTCGGATTATGCGTTGCAACAACGCAGAAAAGAAGTCGGTTCAGCTGGCGGGTTTCTATTCCAGCCAATCATATCGTTTATGAACCTTATTTAAACCAATTGAAAGGATTCAAGAATGTAAAGGCGCCCTCTTTCGGGGGGTCTAGGGCTTCCCCCGTCTCGCTCTCTGTTCAACGAACTTCCCCGCATGGCAAAAACCTGGTGCTTCATCATGATGAAGGGGCCACGTGCCTCTGACGGAGGGAAGCCGGCTTTCCAGTCGGGGATGCTGCACAGTCACCGACACTAACAGTGTCAACCCGGCACGACCGGAAGAAACAAGCCAACGCCCAACGCCCAACGCCCAGCAGGACTTTTGTTGGCGCCCACCCTCTCAACTCCCAACTCATTGGCACTTCCAACGTTGGTGCGTCGTCACATCTTCCTCGTCCCCGCCCGTTCCGCGCTGTCTTCATTCAAGAAGAAGGGATATGGACGGTCACTGGCGAGCGTCCGTGCCCTTGCAGTCCGAAGACGCAGGGGCGTGGCGCATCACGGCGCTCACGTCGCTGGGCCCTGGATTGCCCAAGCACATCTTGGCGCCGCAGCGCACGCAGTACTCCCATGAGACCCACGAGACCAGCACGGCGACGACCTCAAGCCAGGACGACCAGCGACAGCACCGCATCTTCATCAAGAAGGAGCAGAGCGGCCGCGAGAAGCGGTCCGACTACAGAGGCGCGTACAGGCGCTGGCCGGGCGTGCTGCTCGTGCTGCTCATGCTCGCGTCGGCGAGCTATTTGCTGGTCACCAAGGCGCAAGAAGCGCGCACAGCCAGGCTCGCGAGCGCCCAAGAGTTTGAAGAGAATTCGCGCAACGGCCGCAAGATTAAGGACGGCGCCAAGACCGTCGGCGGCGACGACATTGCCGATGACGGCCAGATCGGCAACCCGAAGAGCTACAAGCTGACCAACACCAGTACGTTGATGATGGAGGGATTCTACTGGGGGAATCTCATAGAGAAGCTAATGAGTGATTTGATAAACAGAATGCGAGCAGCCCGACTACCAAAGCAAGAACGGCCGGCTCATGGCCGTGTCGGCGAACGGCACGGAAGTGCCCTTCCAGATCAAAGGAATTAACTGGTTTGGCATGGAGACGTCGCTCGCGATCCCGTTCGGGCTCTGGGAGAACTCGCAGAACGGCTCGAGCGCGGTAAGTTTTTTGTTTTTCGAGAGCGGCATGATGTGGAATGAACTGCAGAGTGCTGACTTTGTGTGGCCTGATCAGTACGAGATCGCGGCGTTCCTGTCACGGAATAAGTTCAATGCCGTGCGCATCCCCGTGTCGATCGAAAACATCCTGAACAACAACCCGCCGCAGCCCGGCGTCGTGAACATCGCATCGAACCGTGCGCTGAACCTCAAGAACTTTATTACGTCGCTCCAGTCGATCGTCATGTCGCTCGCGTTCCGGAAGATCGGCGTGCTCATCAGCATGCACCGCCTGACAAACACCAAGTCGGGCGACAACTGGTTCGACCCGGCGCTCGGTGTGAGCCAGGAGAACTTCCTCACCGCCATGGACACGATCTCGAAGGAGCTGTGCGGCGAGGACTACTGGAATGTCATCGGCGTGGACCTCAAGAACGAACCGGAGAAAGCTGACTGGGGCACGGGCACCGAGAACGATTTCGTGGTCGGCGCCGAGAAGATTGCCAAGGTCATGCACGGCAATTGCCCCAACTGGTTAGCTTTCGTGGAGGGCGTCGTGAACGTCCACACGATCACGCTCGACGGCGCAGCGAGTGAGTACTACGACTGGTGGGGAGGCGGTCTCCAAGACGCAGCCAAAGTGCGTCCGCAGTTCACGATCCCGAACAAGCTGGTGTGGGCGCCGCACTACTACACGACCGCCGTGGCGCCGCAGAAGTACTTCTATGGCGCGGCCACGACGGATGACTTCTCGCAGTTCGAAGAGCTTGGAGATGAGGCGTTGTACAAGCGCATCGAGGCCACGATGCACGACATGTTCGGCTACCTGGTCGACGAGAACACAAACGCGCTCCTGCTCGGTGAGTTTGCCGGCTTGTACAGCAAGGACGCCCACCCAATGAAGACGACCAAGCGCACGACGGATCTGACAATCCGTGTGATGATGAGCAAGAACTATGCGGGTGGCTTCATGTGGTCGCTGAACCCAGAGAGTAATTACGAGTACAACCCGGCCAACCAGAAGGGCGCGTTCACGGAAGGCCTGCTCATGGACGACTGGGTCACGCCCAACACCGAGTTTCTGAACGCGTTCACGCCCATGGACTCGATGCCGGATCTCAAGCCGGTGCCTTGCTTCCCCGTGGTACGAGAAGTCACAAAGAAGCCGGCGTCGAGCGATGGATCGGCATGAGCTCGATGGGGAAGCTGTGGGTCGTGGATAGAGCCTCTAGATGTGTGTATTTGTTGTGGCGTAGTTTTGACGTCGTGCCGTGAGCAGTAGCGTGATGATGTGTGTAGCAGTTTTGGTAGCGCAGCCGAAAAGGGAAGCTGTGCCGAGTCGTGGTATTATTTAGACGCGAAAGAAACAACGTTGATTTTCTGAAGAGGAACACAGTGGTTTCACCATTCGGCATGCTGCATCCAGGAGCGAGAAGGTGGTGCCATGATGAATACCGCTAACGGCTTGGTCCACGCATCCCAGATCGGTTTGCTGCCTCGAACGACTGCCCTTCGATCCCGTCAGCGACTGAAAACAACAGAAAATATCAGGACAACAACATCATTTCCCTTCGGGATAGTGAAGATCTGGTCGGTGCTGGTCTGAGCTGCTGGCTGGAGCGACGGGACCTGTTTGACACATGGCTACAGTCACTATCAAAATAGTCACTAAATGAACATATACCCAATCAGAGCCAGCCAACTCACACGCCCTTGGGATGTAAATACGCGTCGTAAAAACTCTCACTTTTCGTAAAATACCTCCCCCAAATGCGCGCACTGTTGAAGAGAGAGAGAGCGGGACCAGCATTGCAACGTGGAGGCGTCCAAGACGGCACGTGAACACCACCGCAGGAAAGCACGCGATCGGACGCAGATCTCTCCGCTACGCGAGCACCCACTGGCGCCTTAGTATACTCCACCGTTTAGCGCGTTCCAAGCGCTTTCGATCGGTAGGCCTCTCGTCTCTGTCCAGCGTCAACTCGCGTCGCCTGCGCCGTTTCCCCAAGTGACCAATGTGGATGCGCTTTTCGTCGGCCGTGCTGGTGGCTGCGCTGGCGCTGCTCACGCCGCGAGCCAACGCCAATGTAGAGAACCACGAGGTGCGTTTATGAGTCTGGATCATTCTCCCGATGGTCGCATTGGTACAGCAGTGATATTGACCGCGTAGTGATCTCTGGTGCAGTACGCCGTGGGCGATGAAGTCGTGCTCTGGGTCAACAAGATCGGTCCGTTCAACAACCCGCAGGAGACGTACACGTACAACTCGCTGCCGTTTTGCAAGGCGTCGGGACTGGAAGAGCCCGAGGCCCACGCGCTGGGCATTGGCGAGATCCTCGAGGGCAACGAGCTCTACCACTCGGGCCAGTCGGCCAAGTTTGGCATCGATACGGCCAAGACCACGCTCTGCTCGCAGACGCTCAGCGACGCTGACGCGCTCAAATTTGGCGCCGCGGTATGGTCCCAAATTGGCCCTAATTCGCTTTTTCCCCGATGGATAAAGGTTGTTTACGAATGTGTTGATGTTAGGTGGATGAACACTATTGGTACCAGATGAACGTGGATGACTTGCCGGTGTGGGGACTCGTCGGCAAGATCATGAAGGCCGACGACGACCCGGAGCTGCTCAAGCAGTTCCCTGTGGGCACCCGCGTGCTGTACACGCACAAGAAGTACTCAATCTCGTACAACGGCGTGCACATTATCCACGTGAACCTGACGTACTCGGACGTCATGACCTCGATCGCGTCCAACAAGTACGTGCCGCGAAGCTGACGGACACACAGTTGGATTTGTTTACTCACGTGTTACTGGTGTGTGAGTACAGGAAGGTCGAGTTCACGTATGAAGTCACGTGGACCAAGACCGACATCCCCTTCGAGAAGCGCTTTGACCGATACCTGGAGGACGAGTGAGTCAATCTTGTGTTGGCGATTCATTTTCTCTCCTTCGGTTTGCTAACACCCTGGCGTCTTTGACAGGTTCTTTGAGCACCAGATCCACTGGTTCTCGATCTTCAACTCGTTCATGATGGTGATCTTCCTGTGTGGTCTCGTCGCGCTGATTCTGCTGCGCACTCTCAAGAATGACTATGCCAAGTTTGCCGAAGATGACGCGGAAGAGCTCATGCTGGACGGTAAGAGCACGCTGCTCAAGGAAGATGCCAACTCGGGCTGGAAGCTTCTCCACGGCGACGTGTTTCGTGCACCACCGTACTTGCTGCTCTTCACGGCGTTGATTGGCACGGGCGCGCAGCTGCTCGTGCTGTCGGTGTTCTTGATGCTGATCGCCATCATCTCGTCGCTGTACATGCAACCCGGCGGCGTCGTCTCGGTTGGTCTTACCGTGTACGCGTTCTCGTCGCTCGCCAACGGCTACGCGAGTGGCGCGTTCTACCACCAGTTCTTCTACCCGCGCGTCTCCAAGGACTGGATTCGAGCGATGGTCATGTCGTCGTCACTGCTACCGACAGTTATTTTCGTGACGGTGTTTTTCATCAACGCCCTCGCCATCAGCTACGGCACGACGTACGCGATCCCGTTCGTGACAATCGTGCAGGTCATTCTCGTTTGGTTCTTCGTGTCGTGTCCACTGGCAGTGTTGGGCACGATCCTTGGCCGCCATGGCGCCGCGAAGCGTGGGTTCCCTTGCCGTGTCAACAAGTTCCCGCGTGAAGTGCCCGAGGCCCGGTGGTACTTGCGCCCGCCGGCGATGATCGCGCTCACGGGTATCCTGCCGTTTGGCTCAATCTTCATCGAGATGTACTTCATCTTCGCGTCGTTCTGGAACTACAAGTTCTACTACGTGTACGGCTTTATGCTGCTCGTGTTCCTGATTCTCTGTGTCGTGACGCTGTGCGTCACCATCGTCTGTACCTATTTCCTGCTCAACTCGGAGAACTACCGCTGGCACTGGACGTCGTTCGCGGCCGCCGGCAGCACGGCGGTGTACGTGTTCCTGTATGCCATCTACTTCTACTTCTTCAAGACCAACATGTCGGGCTTCTTGCAGACGTGTTTCTACTTTGGCTACATGTACGTGGTAATACCTCAGCTGCTGGTGGTTTGCTGATGCACTAACTCATTCCTCTTTGTTTCGTGTAGGGGGCTGTTCTGCTTTTCGTTCTTCATCATGACCGGTACGATCGGCTACTTCGGCAGCAGCGTGTTCACGAAGAGGATCTACCGAAACATCAAGGTCGAATAATCAATGCCACTGATTACGAGCAACTTGAAGCCCACGCATCTGTGTACCCGCAATGCAACAACATTTCGGTGGGAAACGACCTCACCGCAGCAGAGCTCGACAGGTTTGAATAGACAACACGCAGCAGGGATCGTCCTGAGGATCATATTGGTGTGGCCAACGATCGCTTTCCGGCGGACTCTGGAAGACCGTAGACTCTCACCGAAGGATAGGTGAGGGAGCAGCCAGCCACGCAGATATAATCTCTAACGTACAGAATGTATTCATCGATTCTCTATCGTGTTGCGAGATTCTTAGGGCGACTGGAACGTAGCGACAATGTCCCGCATGGCCTGGACCGTTCCGGCGATCATGCCCAACACACCGACGACAACGATGCCCCTGTGGAAGACTCGTGACGCGAGTGGCAGCGGATCGTACTGGCTGTGGAGCTGGAGGTACATGACCGGCGGCACGATGATCGCGAGCATGCTGGAGCCAACGGCGCCGAAGAGGCTGATGAGCAGGCTGATGTCCGGGATGCACACGGCGATGACCATGAGCCCCGTGCAGAGCATCGAGCGGAAGATCGTGCGGTTGCACTCGGTCTGTGACAGCGAGCACATGAGCGCGTCCAGCCAGCGCGGCAGGCCCGACGAGTTGGAAGTCGCGGTTGCCGTCGGCGACCTAGTTAGCCGAGAGCCAGCGGCGACGCTGCGCCGCCCGCCATTCGCTCCACCACTGGCGATAGCCATGGACACAGCGAGGCTCTTGCTCATGCCCTCGGTGGTCATCGACGCACGGCGTCGATTGCCGGCGGCTTCGACTAGCCGCACCGACTCGCGACGGGACCGCTCGTCCCCGAGCGCCGAGCGCCGAGAGGACGGCGTGGCGCCGCCGCTGCGCCGCTTGGACATGGCCTTCTCGAGCACGCTCACGGCCGGATAAAACTGGATCGGGAACGACAAAAGACACGCAAACGCCAGCAGCACGTTTGCCTACGACGCACATACCACCACGAGTCAGCCATTTAAAGCAACCACGGGCCACAAGGTCGCGGTCTTTTCGTACCAGCGTGACGAGCCAACCTTCGCAGTACTCGTGGAGCACGGCAGTCATGCTGCCGTTGGTGATGCGTCCGAACGCAATGGTCGGGACTTCGCCGATGAAGAGAAATAGCACGAGGATCACGAGCATGCAGGCCGCGAGCACGCGCGGGAACAAGTGCGGGTTGCGCATCTCGTTCTGGATGGGCAAAATGAGTCCGATGCCCTCGAAGCTGTACACGGCCGTGCCGTAAAACTCGGGGAACTGCGAGACGTCGAGTTTGACGGGCGGAAGCCGCGGCTTGGTCGGGTGCTGGTAGTAGTCCACCGAGTAGTAGAACACGATGCTGATGCCCAGCAGCACGGCCACGTTGGCTACCACAGAGGACACAAGATGTGAGACCTTGCCTTAGCGGGTGGACGCGATTAGGCAATGGAGAGGCTCGTTCTCGTACCTAGACTCGAGTACGGCGTGATGCTGTGGAGCTTGCGGATCCACGAGAGCAGGAGGATCACGGGGAAGATCGCAAAGATCAGTTGGCGCTCGTGGATCACGAGCTGCATACTGTCCGAACCACAACGAGAGAGTCAGTTGTCTCCACTTTTGTTCACCGCTCCTCTCGCTACCCGCCCACAAACGCACTCTTCCGGCAGCACGACGTGGAGGTTCGTCGCGATGAACGTAAAGTAGACGCAGCAGATGCCAAGCTGCGTGCCCACGAGGAACACGTCGACCAGCATCTTGCCGCGCGGGCCCAAGATCTTGCCGGCGACGTCGCCAAACGACATGGCGCGCGTCGGGCTCACGGCGCGCTTGCAGTAGAGTAGCAGATCCATATTGTACGTCGAGAGCAGCGCAACCAGCACAAAGTAGATCGGTGCTGCGTGGATGCCTGTCTTGGAAAAGCCGCTCGGAAGCGACATGGCGCCGGGTCCAATGTTGCCTTTGCACAAATGCACGACCACGGCCAGCACGGTGAGCTTCTCGCGCGCGCTCGTGGAAGAGGAGGAGTGGGCAGTGGACGCCGACATGATCGACGCCGAGGACACGGGGGGACGCGGCGCGCTGGGCGAGAGCGACGAAAGCAGCAGCGCCGAGCCGCGGCGCTTGCTGTTGCCGCCATTGGTCAGTTTGATCGGCACCGCGAGCTTCTTCTTCCCGAGCTCGAGCGCGTCGACATCTCCGTCGTCGTCATCTTCTGCGTCCTCTTCTGCGTGGCTGTGGGCGCTCTGCGTCATACTAATAGAGGAGGGCTTGATGGGTGAGAAGCTGAGCTCGCGGAGCTGCGCGCGCGAGGAGGAGGACGTCGCAGGTCCGCCGCGCGAGGCCCAGGCGAGTGGCGAGAGCGGGTCGGGTGCGAGCAGACGCGAACCTTCCATGCCAGAGGAGGGGATAAGGGGGGGTGGAGAACGTGCCTCTGGGGAGGAGGAGTGGGAGGAGGCAACCTTCCACTAATACTGTACTCTAACGGCCGCGCGGTTCGATCGATCACGCGTGACACGCCGCGACGTGCCGAGAGTATCGGCCCATGCTGAGATCCTGAACGGCGACAAAAAATCGAGGGACGTTACTTGTTTTTGTTGAAGAACCGTTCTTTATGTTGCGTGGACGTTTCGCATATGTTGCTGAAAGGTCTGTGGAATACCCGGACTGACAGTGTGAACTTTCATTCACGAGAGACTGATCTCCTGTGAATGGTAAATCAGTAGGTTAGTGATGAGAAACATGAGGAATACAGTAGGTTGTACGCCGTACCAGGGTGAGCACGATGCGATTCCAGAGCTCCATGTTCTTGACGAGCTGGCGCCACTGTGACTCAGCGTCGCTCGCGGCCATGCTCTGCAGCTGCTTGAGCTCTTCGTGGGCCTGCCACAACACAGGTTTCAAGACAAAGACCTCATCACGGTCTCACCGAATAGCTACTCCAAGGACGTACCATATCCAGCATTGCACTCGTATCGATCGCGCTTTCGTAGCTGCTTTCGGGCGTCTCGGCCTGGTGGTTCTCCGCATAGGCCTTGAGCCGCTCCGTGAGTTGCTCGTAGAATGCAGCGCTGAGCTCGTCGACGCGGTCTTTGGGCGGCACGCGCACGTGCTCCTGTTGGGCGAGCAGGCCCGACGACGACGACGAGGATCCTCGTCGCCCGCTTTGTGTGTGCTGCTTGGGCGACACACCGCGCTTGCGCGCCGTTGTGGGCGTGACGCTGGCGCTTCCAGGTCGCCACGAGGAATGGGCGTCGACTTGCAGTTTGGCTGGAGGTTGAGTCGCCGAAGTGTCCTCGGCGAGCGCCATTTCTTCCTTGTTGACGACGCGAAAGTCCGTGTTGCGTGTGAAAACGAGCCCGCGGTTCGCGTATTTGCGCACGCTGCGCAAGCACCGCGAGAGCGTTGGGAACGCCACCTGCGACGACTGGAGGGATCATTACAAACTGATTGGAGATCTCATCGCTTCAATCAAAACCGACGGTTAGAGACTCACCTTGGCCGAGCCGACATGGTACTTTTGGTTTTTGTACTCGATGAGCGCATGGTGGACCTGCGTGGAGCCAGTGTACGACAGGACCAGTGTCTGTGCGTCCTTGCGGCGCAACAAGAACGTTCCGCTCTCTCGACCACTATCCATATACACACGGGGCGAGGGGTCAGTCAGTCCACAGTTTCAAGACCACTTACCAAGAAGAACCTTACCTCAGGATTTCTTCGGCGCGAGCGCGGCTGATACTGCCGGCAAAGAAGCGCCAGGCATCGTGGTCGCTCATTGTGCTCGTTGGCGCTCTAGTCACAGCCGTAGCGGCGTCTGCGTCCACGGGCTTGTTGGCCGCTTCTCGCTCTCGTGGCGATACTAATACTTGGGCCACCTTGCTCTCGTCGGACCCACCTTTCTTCCCCTCAGCGCGAGCCCCTTCCTTCTTGGCCGCAGCTGCCTGGTTGTCTCCTCCATGATCTTCATGCTCCTCCTTCTTCTTTTTCTTCTGTTCCTCCTCGTGGTGTTTCTCCTCGTCTTCTTCTTCGGATTCTTCGTGGTCGGCCACGACGCTATCATCGGTCACGCGCAAGTACACGCCCTTTTCGTTGCCCAAGATCCAGTTGCCGCCAAAGCTCGAACGCCGCGTCAAGTCCTGGAGACTGTCCACGTCCGAGCTGCGCTGCGTCTGGGAGTGGCGCTGGTCGTCGAACTTCTCTTCGATGGGCTGCAAGTTGTCCCCACGCGGCAGCGTCGTTATGGCCTTGGTTGGGATCCGCAGCAGCGACGTCGAGAAGCGATGCAAGTCGGCATCGACCTGGATCACATTTAGCTTTTGTGGGGGCTTGTCAGGCGCGTCAAACACGCCAACGGGCCGCGCCACGACGCGCGGCTTGCGCTCGCGCTCTTTCCACACGGCATCGACCATGCGCTCGAGCGCCTCCAACACAGCCGGGTTCTTCTCGTTCTCGCCGAAATTCGGCCGTCCGACGGTCCAGATCCACCCACGGTAGCCGCCGGTTTTGGCGTACGACGCGATGTCGTCGCTGCTCATGATGCGCTTCTGGATGAGGTCGGCCTTGTGGGCCAGCAGGTAGAACGGGATCTCCTTGGCCGAGATGTACTTGGCGAGACTGTGGCGCCACTTGTCCACGGCCGCGATCGAGCTCACGCGGTGGACGTTGAACACGACGAAAATGCCGTCGAGGTCCTCGCAGATCAGCGAGTGGAGCGCCGACTGCGTGTTGTCGACTTCGACGCTCGACACGTCCCAGATTTGGAGCAAGATCTCGTGGGTCTTGTACCGGAAGGGCACCGAGATCACGTCGACGCCGATCGTCGGCGAGTACTTGGACGTGTACGGACGCTGCAGCCAACGCCGCAGGATGCTCGTCTTGCCCTATTTCACATAGTCAGTTGGAACATCCCTACCGTGAAAGCATACAAACCATCTAAAATCGTACCACGCCGGAGCCGCCAACGAGCGCGATCTTGAAAGTCGGCGTGTCGTCGAGCGCGTGCTTGGATTTGGGTTTCGCGTGCGCGCGGCTGCTGGGGCTACTGTCTGCGAGCGCCGACGGCTTGCGCGCGAAAAGCGACGCGCTGAGCGAGAGCCCGCCGCCGTGGTCGCCCAGGAACGTCGACGAGAGCATCTTCATCCACGACGAGCTCTCGCTCTGGCGCGACGGTGACGGCGCCACGGGCGGCGGCCGATACCCGCTAGACGGACGGTCCACGGAGATGGGCGGCGGCGCCATCGCCGCTGTGCGCTTGTTTGTGACGCCGCTAGCGGGGCTCGCGGACGCCTGCTGCGGCATTCTTCTTCGGATCTCCTTCGATTTCGTGGGAGCTCCTCGCCATTTAGCCCGGCATGGTCCCATCAAACTAAGCCAAATATGTTCCAACTCGAATGAAAAAATAACTAAGCTAATCTGATGCACTACAAGACAAGATCAAGAAAGAAAGAAAAGAAAAGGCGCCTTGACTGGACAGGGATCACATCCATCCGTCACTCACTGGACCTCGTCGCGGGGCGGTGGGTGCCGCGTGTGCGTTTTGCGGGAGTGTGATCGTGTGGCCAGCGA
>JAADXJ010000487.1:0-20244 GCA_023337735.1 Pythium biforme
ACCGCGCACGCTACAGCCGAGACACGTTTGCTCTCGCTTCCAGCTCCTCAAAATGCGCGCGTATCAGCTCTGCGATCTCTTCGTACAGACCTGGATTCTTGGCTGCTGACGGGAACTTGTGGCCGCCGCCATGAACAAACACGCGGTCGTGGGGTGGACACCTGATTCCAACGTAACCGAACTATCCGATACGAACCTCCATCTTCAAGACTCACTTCCGCCTTCCAGGAATCTCGAGCCCACAACACGAATTGGCCGTCACTTTCCCACGGTGCGTACCTCCGCTGCACCCCTCCACACGAGAAGTAGGGGTCCAGAGAGGGAACATGAAGCTACTGGTGCTCGTCGCTGCCGCCACGGCGGTGGCCGTCACGTCACCGATGGCGCACGCCAAGATCAAGCGCGTGCTCCACTTCTCGGATGTGCACCTCAACATTTCGGCGTCGTTCGACGCGGCCGAGTCGGCGGCCATGCCGTTCCGCTACGGCGCCGACGCGCCCGTGGCGCTGCTCGAGTCAGCGCTCGACTACGCCAAGCGCGTGCTGCCCAACCCGGAATTCTTGCTATATACGGGCGACCACGCCGCGCACGGCCAGTTCTCGGACGACTTTATCAAGCACGCCGTGGACACGAACGTGCGCACGTTCGAAAAGTACTACCCCGTGGACGCGCAGAAGCGTCTAGAGGCCACGGCAATCATTGGCAACGCTGATGGTAGTACGTACAGAGACGTGGTTGCGATCTGAGTCTACTAGTATTCCTGAGTGGCTCACCGTTGTTGTGGCATTGCTTGGTGGGATGGCAGGCCCGGACTACTACATGGACGTCACCGATCCGGACAAGGGCGCGAACCCGTCGATCGAGCTCATCTCGCAGGTCTGGAGCACGTCGCTGTCCAAGTCCAACTTCGACTCGCTCAACCGACGCGGGTACTTGTCCTACGACCTGGACGAGAAGCTCGCTGTGCTCACGCTCAACACCGTGCCCTACTCGGTATGTTTATTTCCATCATTTTGTCTGCTGGACAAAACCTCACACGGTCTACTTCTTTATAGCCGAGCCATGTGCCCGACACGTCTGCGAATGAAGATCCGTTCCACCAGTTCGCGTGGCTCAACGCGACGCTGCTGCAGCTACGTCAGAACGCTCGCTTCACGTACATCGCTGGCCACATCGCGCCGTTCATCGACTCGTACGGCGGCCAGCCGCAGTGGCACGAGCACTACATCAAAAAGTACAAAGCCATTGTGAGCTGCTACCCGGACGTGATCAAGGCCCAGTTCTTCGGCCACGTGCACAGCGTGGAGTTCCGCGTGCCCGTCGACTTGGGTGGAGAAGATGCGCTGCAGCAAGTGCCGCTTTTTGTGACGGGCTCTGTGTCGCCGCTTTTTGGCAACAACCCGTCGTTCATGGTGTGGGAGTACGATGCAGAGACCTACGAGGTGGTCGACTTCATTGTCCACGGCACCAACATCTCCTCCAGCGCGCCGCAGCTCTCGTGGAAGCCGCTGTTCCAGGCGACCAAGGCGTACGGGCTCGACTCGCTCTCGTCGGCGGCCCTTGAGGATCTGGTCGAACGCATGCAGACGGATCCGGCGCTGCTCGAGGACTACTACTGGAACATGAAGGCCCAGTCGTACCGCCTCCCTCCGTGCAACAATACGGCATGCCGCGCGAAAACGCTCTGCACACTCAAGTGGTGGTCAACGCGCGGCGAGTACTTGGCATGCGTCAACAGTGTCAAGGCCTCGTACAGCGTCATGACCCGCGTAGGTGCGAGCGCAGGCTTGCAAATGCCCGTAACCCACGTGCTCACTGCGATCATTGGCACGGTCCTCGCCTCGGCCGTCGTGATCGCGATCGTGCTGGTGGTACTGCGTGGACTCGAACTCAGCGGTGCCGTCAAGAGCGCCGATGCGCGGGAGCGAGACTACGAGAACGTCTTCCCGATGCTGTAGAGCTCCAGTACAGACTAAGTGGGGGATCGACGAGAATACTACATGTACATGGGGTTTTGGGCTGTAGATTTTTGATCATCTAACGACACCACTCGTATCACAGAGACTGCTCATTTCTGTTGCTTTTTCCTCATTACATGAGCTTGAGGTGGCCTGTCACAGCGTTGATCGCTTCGAGCGGCGCAGGGCCGATGCTCAACACGGTCTTGGAGTCCGGCGCGATCTGCGTGCGTCCAGCATCCACCTATGGGAAAACACAGAGCGCATTGTCAGTGTTGAGACTGACAACATCGTCTCGGTGGTGGCGCCATACATACCACGACGTAGTGCACCAGACCAATCTCTGCGGCGGTCTGCGCTAGCGTCATCATCTCTTCCTCCGAGTCCACCTTCAGGCAGACCTTCGCCTGCCCCAGCATCTCCCACGCCTTTACGGCGTTCGGTGTACGCTTGATCGCGCGCTTGTACGCGCCGAGCGTCGCGTGGCAGCACTGCGCCGCGATCTTGCCTGTTGTATTCAATGAGGGTTTATTAGCACCCGGACACCCATCCACACCAATACTGCGAGAGAAACGCACCTTTGCCCATCTTCAGGTCCGTCCGCACGCACAGCACCATCTTGTGCGGCTCCCAGTTGGGCTCGTCCACGCCTTCCCAGTCTTCATCCGACGAGTCGTCGTCGTCGTCGTCGCCACCGCTTTCTTCGGCCACGTCGGCATCATCCTTCTCAGTGTTGTCTGCCAATTTCTTGCGCTCCACAGGCTCCTTGGAAGTCGCACTTTGGATGGCCGGTGCACGAGCACTCTGGTTACCTGTTTGTGTGTATGCAACCACGGCATAGTGCGTAGCGGCGCCGAGGAGGAACGCCGCCGTGCACTTCCACGCGATCTCGTCAACCATCTTGGATCACGCCCAATATGGCCCAAGCGATCGAATCGTTCCTTGTTTGGAGTTCTAAAGTGAGGGATTGGTTGCTCTAATGCGGAACAAGTGTTGTCAAGCAAGGGACAATTCCTTCCATCTCCCACTTCGAAGTCACTCCCATCCACAATGAGCTCGCAATATGGCGGAGGAGGCGTCGGCAGCGGCATCCCGCAGCCTCCTGGCAGCGGCAATGGCTCCACTGGTGGCACCTCTACGTCCTCTTCGTCTCCACCTATCCAGCCAAGTTTGAAAGGTGAACATTGGCTTCGTGGATCCAACGCTATGTGACATACTAACAACGCTTTGGCGTGTTCTATCAGTCATGCGGCTCTACAAGCCCAAGCTGTACACGCACGGGCCATCGTCCGGCTCGCACATGCCCACGACGCTCGCCATGTCGGCGGCGCTGCAGCACGAATTTGCGATGTCCAGCATGCTCATCCTCCCGGACAGTTTTGGGTATGTGACTCGCTTGAGACGGAAGGGAAACGCGCAGGGTTACTGAAACTTCGATAGGGAGATCTTTTTGGGCAACACGTTCAGCAGCTACATCAGCGTGATCAACCAGTACACGTGCGACCTGCGCGACGTCGGGCTCACGGCTAACATCCAGTGCGCGAACGACCGCGTGGACCTTCACGACAACCGCGTCACGCGCACGGGCCGCGCGCCGCCGCCCAACCCGGTCAAAGTGCTCGCGGCCGGCACCTCGCTCGACATGGTCGTCGACTACCCGCTCAACCAAGTGGGCAACCACGTGCTTCGGGTCGGGGTCTCGTATGTCGACCCGGTCACGAACGAACCCAAGTCGATCCGCAAGTTCTACCGGTTCGCCGTGCAAAACCCGCTCGTGATCAGCTTCAAGCACGCCAAGCAATCCGCCGAGGAATCGTTGGTCGAGGCCCAAATCCGCAACGTGTCCAAGCTGCCGCTGTTCATCGACAGCATCCGCTTCATGGCGGTCGCGCCGTTTGCGGCGAGTGAGATTGACGCGGCGGACGCGACCCATAAGCTCCACAGCATGGACGACGTCAAGAGGCTCCTGCGCATGGGCCCGCAGACCATGCTCAACCCCCAAGAGGAAGTGCAGCGCGTGTTCCGCCTGCGGCAGGAGCCCACCACCGCGGACGCCACTGCAGCGGCCGTGTCCGCGCAGGTTCGTTCTCATGGTCTATCCTTCCTGGTCACTGCTCTAGACTAACTGTTGTTTGCATGCAGCCATCGCAGAACCTGGGGCGCCTGCACGTCGGGTGGAAAACGGGCATGGGCGAAGCCGGATCGGTGCAGAGCCAGCCTGTCGTGCGCAAGTCGGACCCCGTGAGCGAGGTGATGGTCCAGCTCACGGAGCTGCCCAAGTCGGCCTTGGTCGGGATGCCGTTTGTGGGGACGGTCGTGGTCACCAACCACTTGCCACGCAATGCACAGCTCCAGCTTCAATTCCGTAAGGAAGACATGAGCGGCATCTTTTGCTCCTCGGTGTCGCACCAGGTATGCCTAACAAGGTGAAAGTGACCCGTGACTATGGTGTGGAATCTGTATGTCTCACAAAAGTTCTCTTATTCCTCCAGAATCTTCCTGTGCTTGCGCCCAAGGCTTCTACAACATTGTCCGTGGAGTTCCTGCCGATTGTCGGCGGGCTGCAGGTCATTCGTGGCGCCGTCTGCGTCGACGTGCGCACGACGCAAGAGTTCCGGCAGGAGGCGCTCGCGCACCTCATGGTCCACGCCTCGCCCCCACGGGCAGCCTAGGAGATCATGGTAATTGGCTCTTTGTGGCGAACTGATCTCATTGTCCGCCATGCGATTCTGCTTGCCTTGTTCGTCACTGTATGCAGCACAGTGACGTTTTCTTGCGATCTGGGAACGACCCCATGCAGGTGAACTCTACTTCGCCCGCGAGGAAGACGTCACCGGGGTACACTTGCACGGACTGGTTCTCCTCGAGGCGCACGTACGTGCCCCACTCGCTGAACGTGTCGTAGAGCCAGTAGCGCCCCTCTCGGTGCTCAATGACGGCATGTTGTTGGGATACATATTGATCGTTGAGCTCAATGTCGGCACCGCTGATGATCGACCCGATTGTCGCCACGTTGCGGACGACGTGGATGTCGCCGCGGTTCGCGCCCGAGAGCACATACAGCACCAGCGCGTTGAGCAGCTCCCCATTCTGCTGGGTCTCGACGATCGTCTTCTCCAGCAAGTTTTTGTTGCGCTTCTTCCTCCGCCATTTGCGGGACGGGTCGTTTGCGTCTTCCAGGTCGACGTTTTCCAGCAAGTTGTCGTTCTCGTCGCCCGAGTTGTTGGCGCGCAGTGCCGTCGTAAACACTTGCGAGTGGCGCGCCTTGAACTGCGTTCCGTACGAGCTCCGGCGGTTGGTCGAGCGGCGCCGCAGCATCGATGGCGGCGCACTCAAGACACTTCCGGCCGTTTTCTTGACGGTCAGCAAGCGCCCCGTGTCACTTCGTACTTCGCTTTCTTTCAAGAGGTGGCTGAAGGCGTCGACGTCGATGTAGAAGCATTGCACGCCGCTGCGAGCTTTCAAGTCTTGAAATGGTGCCGGTTCGTTGGGAAGCAGCATCAGCGCCGAGTCAATACTCCACGTTTGGCGATTCTCGGCCGATGGCTGCGATCGTGCTACGTGTTGGACTACAGCACCGACGGCGGTAGTGGCATTCTCCCCATCGGCGGTTGCCGGTTCCGTCGCACGTACTAATTCAGAGTACTCCTCCCCGTCGTGTTCTTCGCTTCCGTGCTCTGGAACAACGGCGGAGGTCTCTAGTGATGGCGGAGGCGTCATGGGAACAAGGATCGGCTTGCCTTCCGGCGTGACGACATCCACGGTGCCGTACCGGATGAGCAGCACGCCGTGTCGGCGTTTGCCTTTGTGTGTGAACACGCCGTTCCGCAAGATCCAGTCGTCTTGCTGGTAGTAGATGCGCTCGGCTTTCGACGCGATGACGCGCAGCTCCTGGTACGAGATCGAGGCACAGAATGGGAGGCACATGCGCATCTTCTGGAGCACGTCTTTGTGGGTCTCGTAACTGAGATGCGGCCGGATGATGTCCATGTAGGACGCAAAGTACCCGCAGATGTCTTCGCGACTGAGCACCAAGAGTTGGCACGACGTGAGCGCACGCGCCGACTCGGTGTAGTCTTGCTCGCCGTGCAAAAGCGAGGCCTCGCCAAAGTAGCTGCCCACGGCGACTTTTTCCACGACTAGCTCCTTCTCGGCTTTTCCATCGAACACATTGTTACCCGAGCCTTGTCTCCCAACGCTGCCCGTCAACGTCGGGCCTCGTCGGCTCGTCGTCTTTTGCGGCGCCAGAAGCTCGATCTCGCCGTCGATGACGACGAAGAGGAAGCTCGCGGGGTCGCCATCGTCGTAGACGCTGTCGCCAGCCTCCAGGTCCAACCGCTGCGCTCGCCGCGCGACATTCTCGATGCTGTGGCGGTCAAAGCAGATCTGTTGGAGCCAGGGCATAGTCCTTAAAAGCTGCGCATTGTCGCGGATCTCGTCCATGCGCGTGACGGCCTCGGCCTGATCCTCGAGCTTGACGAAAGTGACCTCGATCTCGCTGCTGCCGATGCGGAAGATGCAGCCTTCGACCAGCATGAGCGCCTTGCTGGTGTACCGGATGACATCATCCTTGTACTTGGTCTCGTGGAGCATCGAGTTGCGGCCCAGCAAAAAGTACATGCCTTGGTTGATACCGGCAAACCGCGGCGTGAGCGAGCACTGTCCGTGGTCAAGCTGGAACAGGAACTGCTCGACGGTCAGTGTCGCCGTGAGCACCTGGCCTTCGCAAGTATGACCCTTGCCAATCACAAACGGATCCGGTTGTGCGTGCTTGAAGCCAACGGGGACAAAGCTCTCGCGGCGTCGCGTCTTGCGCTTGGACGTACGCAGCAACTGGCATTTGAAAATGACCTCTTTCAAGTCGGGCTCGTGCTCGCGGAAGGCGCGGTACACATTGACGACGGTCACCGCACACTTGCCCAGCAAGAGCCAGTCGCCGCGGCCGATCCGTGTGGCGCGCGTGAGCAACACGCGCGTCTTGCGCTTGGGGTTTTCTTCAAACGAGAGATCTTGCAGCACGAAAAAGTGGCCGTCGAACACGATGCGTGCGTGGACCGCGTAGATGCCGTCCGAAACGACTTGGACGTCGCACCAAGGCGAGCTGCCGATCGTGTACTCGGTTTTAGAAGGGAGAGAGACCAGCGTCGGGTCGTTTGGGTGCTCGGGCGTCGTGATCGCGACTTTGAGGACAGAGGGGGAAAACGCTTTGTAGACTGGTTCGGCCGGGCGTCTCGCCTTGCGCTTGTAGCGCGAGCCCACGGGGTAGTCGGCGCCGTCGACCGTGGGCAGCATGGGTTCGGTGTCCGGGTCTTTCTTGGCGGCGTCCAGGATCTCGGCGAAGCGCACGATCTTCTTGTGGCCGTTCGCTGAGAAGCTGGGCATGCGGTTGTACACTTTGCTGTTTTGCCGGCACAGGCGTGCAGCGCTTCGCTCGAGCGCGAGCTGGTCGGTCAGGCGGCGGTCTAGTTTGGCCTGGAGGCTGTGGTGCTTCTCCGTGAAGTTTAAATCCCGTGTAATCTTCGGTCCGACCTCGAGCTCTTCGATCGTGATTTTGGCGCCATAGCCCAGCACGACCGTGTCACCCGTGCGAAGCCGGTACCCGTCACGCTGCGGGTGATGGCGGTTGGTCGTCGAGAGACACAGGTACGTGCCGCCGGTGCTGTTGAGGTCTTTGAGCAAATAGTCATCCCCATCAACGGTCAGCTCGGCGTGGACGGCGTCCATGGAGGCGTCCTTGGTCGCGATGACCACGTTCTCGCCGCTGTCCCGGCCGATCAGACCAAGACTCATGAACCAGGCCTTGCGTGTGTTGCCGCCTTTGCCACTCTGCTTGGGCAGAAGCAGGCAGAGCTCTTCGTGGCCTCGGACGCGGCGCTTGGTGGCGTTTGTATCGGTGCCTCTCGTGCCCATGGTGTTGGAGCGATGGAGCACTGGCGTGGACTTGACGCGCTGGATGAACGAACGAATGCCGAACGACGAAGGCTGGTTGAGTAGCAGCATGCCGTCTTCGGCGCCGTCGTCGTCGTCGTCGGTGCCCGACGCGCCCAGCGGCGTGATGCCTTTGCTTTTGCGGCGCTTGATGGCGCTCTTGGAGCGCGCAAGCGTGGTGGCCGCGACCTCCGGGCGGCCGTCGCCCAGGTTGTCGGAGCTCGCCATCGACCGCAGCGAGTGGCGCGGCGACGTCGTGCCGGCCGTGGCCGTGCTCGCGTCGCTCATTGCGTCCCCGGTTTGGCCAGCGGTACAAGGAAAAGAGGACAAAGGCTCGTGTGGGGATGCAAGAACCGGCTTGGAATGCCGGCTCAGACGGCGATCGAGTGGCTCCCGCCACAGATAGGCGGTGAGTGAGAAAGCTGCTTGGGGGCGGCGGGCACTGAGATGCGCGTCAAGAAGGGTGTGAAGATAAAAATACGCAAACAAGAGAGGGAAGGTCTTTCCAGTGCAGGCCATTGACCCTGACTAACGGAATGGAAGTAAGGAATAGCCAAGCGCAAGGACCTTAGTGGGGCATCAGACCATTCGAGTGAGTGCTACCGTACCGCACGCGCGGGTCCATGAGAAAATAGATGGACCTCTTGCGCACGCGACTGATACGGGACACTCGACCAAGCACCCCAACACCATCACACTGGGCGTGCAAAACACACCTCTGCTTGGTTGCGCAACTGTACGCCACGACTGGATCAACGTGGAAGTGACCGAGCGTCGACGAGCAAAGGACCGGTTCTGCGCCAAGTGCGCTTGGGACGGCCAGCGGCAGGATACGATACGCATCACGCATTGCGAGCCATCCGGGGCAAACTCTAAACGACCTTCGTGTCCGTGAGGATGCGCACACATTGCCGCCCTGGCCGCGCACTTGACTGGCGCGAAGCTGGACGAGCTATAGATACTCCTGAAAATGGCTACCCAACGCCAAGAAGCCCGTAATGTACCCATGTTCCTCAAATAATACATTTTGATTGGTTAATAAATAACATCTCAGCCAATCATATCCCGCAAACATCAGAAAATTCGGTCCGTTGCACCATTCCAGCGAATCACTGAGCAGCTATGGGGGAATTGATGCCAATTCGAAGCGGAAAATGATCCGCAAAGCGGAATGTTCCGCTTCGCATGGGCCATGGCACGCGGGTGGTGGTTTCTTCCACGATAGTCGACTTGCTTCACGCGTCGTAGCCTGTCATTCTCCAATTTACTACCCAACCACCCCGTCCCACCGTCCGCCCACGCTCACCGCTATGGGCAACACGCTGATCACGTCGCTCTGTCGGCGCGAAGAGCGTGTGGACTTTGAAGACATCTCGGACGCGACCTTCGACTTCATCTCGGTCGCCGTGCACAAGGACGCGCTTGACGCCTCAAGCCTCAAGACCAACAACGCCAAGCCCTCGACCGCGACGCGCAAGCATTCGGTGGCCTCGCAGACACCCAGCAAGATGGTCGCAGTCGTGCCCGTGGCGCTCGCGCCCAGCCTCTCGTCTCGCACGATCGTAGGCTTCCCGGCGGCATCAGCGACCGATAAAGGCGACGACGCGATGAGCTTCAACGACCGCTTAAACATGCTCACGTGGGACCCGGAAACGACACCACTGCCGACGCCGTTCAAGCACGACGAGCTGTACGTGTTTGACGAGTACTCGACGACGCCGACCAACCGCGCAAGCACGACCAAGGCCACGCAGTCCCCCGACGGGTGGATCCGTCGCGCCGTGAACAAGTACGAAGAGACCAAGACACGCCGCCGCGAAGCCAAGCTCAAGCGACGCCAGCGCCTGCAGGCCGCGCTCGCCGACGCTGCCGAAATGACGACGTCCCGCCAGACCCCGACCAAGAAGCGCTCCCTGCAGATGACGTTGTGGGGCAAGCGCACCTCAACCACGACCACCATGAAGACCAAGACCAATGCCAAGGACCTGCCGTACCAGCTGCCGCTCATGTCGTCCATGAGCAGCGTGCTCGACGAAGACGACGAAGAGCAACGCTTCCTCTTTGACCAAGATGTGACCAGCTCGACGACCGCGCAAGACATCGACTACCACCAAGCTCTGCTCAAGACCAAGCGCCTCAACGGCGACGAAGAACCGATCTCGGATACGGAAAGTGACGACAGTGGCAGCGACGCCACGACGCTGTGCCGCTTCTACGCGCGCTTCGACAACGACGCGGCCTCGACTTTCTCCGACGATTTGGACGACGACGACAGCCAGTGCGATTTCTCCGACTGGACACGCTCGACGTCGACGTCCTCGTGCTACTTCTCGGCCGCCGAAGACGACAACCAACCCGCGCGCGACGACGATGTTGACGCGGCGTTCTTCTCGACGCCGGACGCGCTCTGTGTGGCGCTGAGTGACTATTTATGCGAGTGCGGCGACTGCCCGAGCTACATGACGATCGAGCGCGAAGTCACCAACTCTAACAGCTGGATGAACGAGACCGAGCGTCGCGCGCTGTGCCATGTGCTACAAGCGTACTCGACGTACCGCCCCAAGATACTCTTCCACAAGGACATGATTGCGGCCGCTGAGGAGTGCCTGCTGGTGTTCCAAGGCGATGAGCACGCGGCGTTCAACGCGTTTGTCATGCTCGCGCAGTCCAAGTGGTGAAAGATGTGACATGGTAATGGATAGTCACGAGGCGACCGCGTGAGCGCGGCGTGAGCAGGGGCAGCGCAAAGCGTCCGCGCGGAATTTCGAGGATCTCCTTCTCTCTCATCACAGAGAAGTGTTGATGGTCTTCTTCCGCTGCGGCGGGCGCCCAGCCCTAGAAAGAGAATCGAGGACTCCTTCCCTCATCACGGAAGTCGACTGTCTCTCTTCTCCAGCTCGCGCTCGCGTCGTCGTTGCTTGCAATGGCACCAAGAGTGTGGCTGAGCGATCCGTATTTAACAGGAAACCCCGACGTGGCCAACGTGGCTACCTATTAGTATACCGTATACCACGGTTTTTGCCGCTCCCATTCTCATTGGCCGAAATGGCTCTCCTCTCGACCCATTGGCCGCGCTCCACTCAAATCCTCGTCCCTTGTTAACGCATTACGAACCTCTCTATGATCATAACTGAAGCGTCACCCCGTTGTTGGTTTGTTGGTTTCTCTCCCTCGCTCGCTTGTTTCTCCCCTTTCTAGGTTTCCCCTCTCTCACAAAGGGAAACCCCTTCTTCTCCATCAAGCAAGTCCCCCAACTCCATCCAACTCTAACCAACAACCATCATGTACTCGAGCGGAAGCGGCGGCTCCTACGGTGGTGGTGGCAGCAGCAGCAGCTGGAACGACCGCCACTCGGACTCGTCGTCGCGTCGCGACTACGGCGGCTCGTCCTCGCGCGGCGGCAGCAGCGGCGGAGGGTACGGTGGTGGCGGTGGCGGCGGTGGCGGCTACGGTAGCTCCGGCCCGCTGGGCGCGAACCTCGACACGAACATCCAGTGGGACATGGCCAAGCTGCCAGTGTTTGAGAAGAACTTTTACTACGAGCACCCGGACGTCTCGGCTCGCACGGAGCAGGACTACGAGGGCTGGAAGCGCGAGCACGAGATTCAGGTCTTTGGCAAGAACGTGCCCAAGTGTGTGTTCACGTTCGAGGAGGCGTCGTTCCCCGAGTATGTGCTCGAGGAAGTGACGCGCTTGGGTTTTGCCAAGCCCACGCCCATCCAGTGCCAGGGCTGGCCCATGGCGCTGTCCGGCCGCGACATGGTCGGCATCTCGGCGACCGGCTCGGGCAAGACACTCGCGTTCTTGCTGCCGGCGATCGTCCACATCAACGCACAGGTTTGTTGCACGTGAATTTTTGATATCTTTCATCGTCATGATATCGTCGGATCGACACAAGTGGAGTCGACAGCGTCAACATCGGCGACCGCGTCGCGAGCGAATTGGATCTCTCGGTGATCCATTTTCCGCTCACGCGCGCGCACCAGGCAACACGGTGGTGGTGACCGAGTGTTTTTTGTTCTACGTCGACAAACACCAACCGCGAGAGGGGGAAACCAGCGTCAGCCGCGCCGGTCTCTTACAGGCACACGTGCTGTGGAGGGTCACGGCGCGCTGATAGAAGCGCGTTGACAAAGCAAAGCAACGCAACGCGCTCGGGTCTTCGGGTTCGGAATCAACAAGTGGCGAGACAAAGGGCAGAGTGGATCTCCACGTGGAAACTGGTGCACGCGCACAGGCGACTTGCACGCGCTGGTCATTTTAGTTTGTCGCTGGACGGACTTTGACTGGTAGCTGTGTATTGTCGACTGGCGCACGTTTCCATCCAGTTCGTCGTGAGTTTTGTGCATCGCTACGGCATCTTCGAAAGAGGATTGCCCTGTCGCGTGCGTGGAATTTTGCGTGCGAACTACCACTCTGTGTCTCTCTGTGTTTGCAGTTTGTGACGACTCTTCGTCTCTTCGGCAAAGGGGGTGCGTTTGCGGCCCTCTAGACGAAAAGATGACGGTCGCCACACAGCTAGCTCGCCTCTGTTTCGACCACCCGATCTTCCTTCCTCTCTCACTCGGCACATCATTGTCGCGTCCGTTGACTCTGCTTCTTTTCGGCCATGATCCACGGTGAGCATTGCGGAGTGTGCTGACGTTAGCTGTCATTCTTGATTTGTTTGTAGCCGTACCTGCAACCAGGTGATGGTCCAATTGTGCTCATCATCGCGCCGACGCGCGAACTCGCCGTCCAGATCCAGCAGGAGTGTAACAAGTTCGGCTCGAGCTCCAAGATCAAGAACACGTGCATCTACGGTGGTGTGCCGAAGGGACCGCAGATTGCGGATCTGCGCCGTGGCGTCGAGATCTGTATCTGTACCCCCGGTCGTATGATCGACATGCTCGGCATGGGCAAGACCAACCTCCGTCGTGTCACGTACCTTGTGCTCGATGAAGCCGATCGCATGCTCGACATGGGTTTTGAGCCGCAGCTCCGCAAGATTGTGAGCCAGATTCGTCCGGACCGTCAGACGCTGATGTGGTCCGCGACGTGGCCCAAGGAGGTTATCTCGCTGGCGAACGACTTCCTCACGGACTTCATTCAGGTCACGGTCGGCTCGCTTGACTTGACTGCGAACAAGATGATCAAGCAGATCATTGAAGTCATGGACGACTACTCGAAGTACAACGCGCTCATGACCCACCTGAAGGACATTTACGAAGGCGGCCGTATCATCATATTCTGCGAGACCAAGCGTGGCGCCGACGAGCTCAGCCGCAACCTGCGTGACACGCGTTACCAGTGCAAGGCCATCCACGGCAACAAGTCGCAGGAAGAGCGTGATTGGACGCTGAAGGAGTTCAAAGAAGGCCGCACGCAGATTCTCGTGGCCACGGATGTGGCATCGCGTGGTATTGATATCAAGGACATTCGCTATGTCATCAACTTTGACATGCCGAAGAACGTCGAGGACTACATCCACCGAATTGGCCGTACGGCCCGTGCCGGCCAGAAGGGTACGGCCATTTCGTTCTTCACGCAGGAGAATTCGCGCAGCGCCGGTCCGCTGGTGAAGATTCTGCGCGAAGCCGACCAGGATGTGCCGCCGGAGTTGGAAGCCATGGTCGGCCGTTTCGGTGGCGGCGGTGGTAGCAGCGCCTATGGTCGTGGTGGCGGTCGCGGTGGTGGCCGTGGTGGAGGTGGCCGTCGTTGGTAAATCAGCGACGCGACCTCTCAGTAAGGTCACGTAGCCTCCGGTTCTTTTGCGACTCAAGTCAAACCGTTTGCATCCATCCACTCCCAGTCACGACAATCATAAAATACAGATCTGTTTTCCCCCGTATCATCTTCTTTACTTCTTGTATCATACCGCCGCCGCGAGGATCTCGTGGTGGAGCTTCTCTTCGTCGCTCATGTCGGCAAACTTGTCCTCGTTGCCTTCTTCGTCTTCCCACAGCGGCGTCGGCGCCATGTACGAGTCGTCGTCCTCCAACGCATCAAACTTGTTGAAATCTACTTCGACACCGTCGCGCTGGAGTATTGCAAAGTCAGCAAATCGCATGTTGTAGGCGAAATCGTCCCAAAAGTACATCTTGCGCGCATATACATTCTCGGAAAAGGTCGTGTCGAGCCCCGTGAGCAATACAATCACCGACACACGCGACTCAGAAAGGTTGTCGATCGACTGGAACTTGAAGAACGGTGACGACTCGCCGATGATGTGGATCAGCGTGGCCGGCAGCTTGATGGTCGGCCACTCGGCCGTGACGAGCGGCACGTCGTACAGTTGGCGTAACCCGGTCTTGCGGTTCGTAAGGATCACACCGATGCGGAAAAAGTTCTCGTGGACGTCGCCGCTGTGGCGCGTGTTGGCTGCACGGAACACGAGACACCTGTGACCGTAGATGTTCGTGATCACAATCTTGGAGGAAAAATGGATATGCGCCCTTGGGCGCGCAAACTTGGACCAGGCGATGCCCGTGATGATGGTCGTAAAGATGATGCCCAGCGACGCCTCGACAAGCACCCAAAAGTTCACGTAGGCCGAGGTCGGGCTCGGTGCGATCGAGCCGTAGCCGATGGTCGCGAGCGTGTGGACGCTCATAAAGAACGCGAGCTCGTACTTGGACAGCGAAATGTCCGAGTACACTTCCATGCTACCGGCGCGGAACCAGTAGAGCAGCGCAAAGACCGCGTTGATGAGCACGAACGCGATAACAAACACCAGGATGATCCGTGGCCACCGCTCATAGAGCGCGCTGTTGTAGAGCATCATAAAGTCGTACGACTTGGGGATGTTGAGGGGTGAGATGTTGAGGAAGCGTGGTGTGTCCTGCACGTCGGTCGAAACGACCGACTGGTTGGCGATGTGCGACCGAGAGCGGAACAGCGCGCGCTTGCGCTCGAGGTCGTCGCCATTCTCGCCTTCCGCCAGTATGTCAACTCCGCAGTCGTCGTCATCGTCGCCGTCGGTCGACAGGTCGTCGTCGTGGACATTCACTTGGACGTCGCCGGCCAGTTCATCCTGAAGGCGCTTGCGCTGTCGTTCCGGAAGAACGCGGAAATCCGCGTGCGTGGGAACCTCATCACTTGCCAGGCCGGGCGAATTGACCCCCGCGGAGCCGGACAAAAGTCGTGCTCCACGGAGCATACTGGGCATCGGTGGGTCGGCAGTATTAGTAGTGTGAGGTTGGCTCGCATGGATACGCTGACAGCCCACAGCGGCTTGTAACAGGGGCTCAAAGAGGGGCTCCATACCCAAACTGAACCGCCGCGGTGCGCGTGGAGACGCTATGCCATTGATCCCCTCAGTCGCAAACATCGAGCGGTCCAGTCGTAGCGTCGTCTCTGGGAGATCGTCCGGTGAGAGCTCATCGATGGACCGCAGTAATGATTGTCCCGACGGATCGGATTCCCGGGACGACACGCTCTCTTGGCTCGTGACGCTTCCAGTTGTATCGACTTCGCCCAAATTAAACGATCGCGTGCCCGTGGACCGCGTGAAGAGCTCGGGCCGCTTGAGCTTGGCGTTGCCGCGGAACGAGATCTGCCGTCTGGACGACGACGCCTCGTCCACGGGCGTCGAGCGGATGTACTTTGCGTCGTCAATGAGCGCGCGCTCGATCGCGCTGAGCTTGGCAAAGTCCATGATCACTTCCGAGTTGCGCTCGTTAAAGTCCAACAACTCGGCAAAGCGGAAGCCCCACTTGAAGTCGTCGGCCGTGTACGTGTACCGCTCCGTGACCGTGTCCTGGAGCGTCGAGTCGACGCCCGACATGGCGCACTCGAGGATCATGTCGGCGCCCGCGATGTCTTGCTCGTTCATGCCGAACAGCGGACTGTCTTCGTCAATCACGTGGACCACCGCGATGCCCATGCGGAACGTGATGAAATTGTTTTGCACGAGTTTGAGATTGTACGAGCAGAGCACGTCCGGGCGGCGCCCATTGGGACGACTGTACTGCGGTGTGTCGGGCTGCATGGGCTGTTGGTGGTCGTTCCCACTGGAGTCAGTCGTGTCAGTGTTGCGTTCAATCCGTAGCAGGTTGAGCTTGAAGGTCGACTCCATGATCACGTCGTGGGTCACGTCTTTGGACTGCGTGGCGTTCGCGACGCGTACGACGAGCGCGAGGTACTGCTTGCCGTACGGCTGCACGACGCACACTTTGCTGAACGCGACCTTGGCCTTGGGCTTGGCGAACTTGGCAAACACTAAACCTGTGATCGCCGAGGTCACGAGCATCGACGCAAACGACTCGATGACCATGACCACGTTGCTGCAGGTCGTGGCCGGGTAGATCACGCCAAAGCCGATGGTGCTAAAGGTCTGGTAACTGAGGTTCACGCTCTTCTGGAGCGAGTCCGGGTCGCCGCAGGCCGCAAAGACCAGCAATGCAAACGCAATGATGTTGAAGAGGAAGACCGCGAGCAGCACGAGAATGAGCATGGGCCAGCGCATGTTGAGCAGCACGTACAAAAAGTCCTTGTACTGGCGCCGCGGGTTCGCGACCGTGTGGAGCGACGTGGAGAACAGCGAGTTGGACGGCAGGCGCACGAGCTGCTGCCAGAACGACAGCGCCTCCATGCGCGAACCCGAGTGGAAGACCGAGGACGACGCGGCCGCCGACGCGGCGGCCAGAGGGGATGCCAAGGCGCCGCCGCCACGGGGCTTGACTTGGACGCCGTGCCAGACGTGGACCCAGTCGCGCAGCGCCGCGGGCACGCGCTGCGAGGGCATGACGCCGGCGCCGGCGCCGCGCTGGATGCGCTTCTTGCTCGCGGGCATGGTGGTGTGCGGTGTATGGTTCGTGTGGGTGGTGGCGACCAACTGTTGGTGTTGCTGGCGCTTCTTTGTTGGCGCGCTCTCGAAGAAAAAGGTGCACGGAAGTGAGAGAGGTCGGTGACGACACAGAGTCACACGATGCGACGAAGGGAACAAAAGAGACTGCTGTGCGTACGATGCGGCTTTTGTTTCTTTCCGGACCGATGGGTTTCTGACCGATATCGGAGCGTGTTCTCGAGTGCGCCGATTCAGTTTTTGATGGAGTTGGCTGTTTTCCCAGTTATCGGATTGAACCAGTCAGTTTCTGTTTGGCGCTTGCCGCCATTTGCAAGGTCCACCCTCCCCAAAACAAACCAATCAGAAAGGAGCAAGAATTGTATCCCACCAATCCTCGTGCGTCTTGGTGGATTCAACAGTTTTACGAGGGCCCCAAGCACTGTTTGTTCCAAGTTCGGGGCTTGGGGGCGACCGCTGCGGTGAATGCGTTCAATATTCCTCTGAGAACTTGCCCAGCACAGGGAAGCGATATCGTGCGAGCGAAATACACAGGATATGCATGATGGCATTCAGTTGGTCGCAGACAGGACATTCTTGAAGGCAAGCCCGTGTCGCGGCGCGATCTGTTCACGTTTCCTGTGATTCACGCCGCAGCCGAAGCACGCACGAGTCGATCTTGACGAACTTTAGAGGAGAGATGTTCTTTCATGGTGTGTTTCTTTGTGCGCATTCCGTTCTACAAGACAGAACGCATCTTCCGAGTTGTTGTTCTTGTGGCTTCAAACGCGCTTGCTGGGCATCACATTCCCCATCCAAGTTGGCATCGATTTCGGGCTCTCCGTCCGTAATAAATTGTGGGTGAGTGGATGGAACTTCCAACCGCTCGCCCACAATTTATTACGGACGTAGAGCTCAGAATCGATGCAACCCCCCTGCATCACAACAAGAGATCTTTTTGGTCAAGGGCTTGTCAACATTTCAAACTTCAACATGAAATATTGCTGACTTTCCAGACTAGACTGGTAGTTTTAGGAAACTGAATCCGTCAACAACCGTCACGAAGACTTCTTGTCCTCCTCCTCTCACAACGCAAGAATGGCGCGGATCCACGGCGTGCTTGTCGACCTCAGTGGTGAGTGCGTGCGTGCGCATTGGCGGCGCAATGTACGTCACGGACGATCGCCTACAGATGGTGTCTAAACGGCCTCGTCTATGACACTAGGGACGCTCCACATCGAAGACACGGTCATCCCTGGCTGCGTCGAAGCGCTCGAGCAGTTACTCCGGACCCCGTCGGTCGGCGTTCGCTTCGGTGCGTCCCTTGATGTGTTGTTCTCTCTCTGGCCTTCCATGGAATCGCAACTGGCGTGCGACGGACGGACGCATTCGTTCGTGACGGTGGGGGCAATCCTGCGCGCGCGGACAGGCGCGAGAGGGGCACGAAGGGCAGAACCCACCGGAGTCAAATCGTTTGGTTGCCCTCAATGCCCTGTTGCGCCCACCTCACGCAACACTGCGCGCGCATGGAGATGAGCGAGCGACAATGGGACTCATTACTGATGGTTGCAACATGCCGTCGCAAGTCACCAACACCACCAAGAAATCGCGCGCCGATTTGGTGCGCTCGGCCACGATCGTTGACTGAATAAGATTGGGGAGAGCACGACTGAACAAACGCGTTAATGTTCTGGGAAGATCCGCAAGCTCCACGCCATCGGGCTGACGGCTATCCAGCCGGAGCATGTACTCACATCGGGAAGTCTCGCGCGATCGCTGCTGGCACAGCGCGGCCTACGACCGTTGCTGCTCGTGGACCCTTCGCTCGAAGTCGAGTTTGCCGGACTACCACAAGAAGATCCGAATGCGGTCGTCGTCGGTCTCGCGCCAGATCAGTTCCACTATGAACGAGCAAGTCTTTGGGAACACACGGAGGAGAGGTGATAGTTGGCGTCAACTTGACTTACTCTCACCCATGGTGCTATGGGCGTAGCTGAACGAAGCCTTCCGTGTTCTCTTGAACGGCGGGTCACTCATCGCGCTCCACGAGGCAAGGTACTTTGCAGTCAAAGACGGCCTCAACCTCGGCCCTGGCGCCTTTGTCAAGGCGCTCGAGTACGCTGCCAACACGACCGCCACGGTCATCGGGTACGTTGCGTTGACCCGCAAACGAAAATGGGTCGTCATCATTTCTAGGTATGCCATCCTAATTACGAACAACTATGTGCAGCAAGCCATCGTCCAGTTACTTCTCACAGGCCCTCGAATCGCTGTACGTCACTTCGAGCGCGCCCCAAGCGGGCCCGATGTGTCTCGCCGCTGACCTCATTTGCATGTTTTGTTACGGTACGCAACTCACTTATCCACGTGTAGCCATGTCCAGGCCGACGAGGCGGTCATGATCGGAGACGACGTTCGACAGGACGTGGGCGGCGCTCTAGCCGCCGGCGTGCGGGGCGTGCTAGTGCGCACGGGCAAGTACCGTGCCGGCGACGAAGAAGCCGCAGGTATGTGGCTCGGATTCATAATCAATGGCTGTGGGAACTTTAGTACTGATACACTTGTATTGTGCGTGTGCAGGCATCTCGCCGTCGTTTGTCGCCGCGGATTTTGCCGAGGCCGTCGCGTGGATCGCCCAGCAGGACGAGACGCCGTGAGGACGCTCACAGGCACCATCAGGTTCGACCATCTAATGGCCACACACGTCCTCTGTGGGCTGGCGTTCGTACCAGCTGTCCAGGCATGGGCATGGTCACCGATGGAGGCGATCCAGGCCGAGGATACATTGTCTATTCAAATGAACTCGTGTACAGTTGCGAGTGGCGGGGCACAAGAATGGTGGCGTCTTCAGTCGTTTGCCAACTCTCCAACGTGCCATTCTGGTCCCTAGCGTGGCTGCGGGAGGCGCCAACGCATGTGCGAACACGAGGTGGCATGTTCATCCACCCACACAGTGGAGGACGCTGGCGCTGGCGCCGACAGTGGATCCACCGGTGAACCCCACCGTGGCATGGTGGACCAAAGTGGACGGAAAGATCTGTTGCTCGGCGGGAAAGCGCCCGCCTGTCTGTCGCTCAGAAAAGTGCATCCATGTGTGACCCAGTCCCAGCATAAAAGCCCTGGATAAAGGACATATATATCTACATATGTTACAGCAAGATTATCGTGTTCAACAACCAAAATCCGATGGTTCGTGAGGAGGCTGATTTATATATCTAGTTGAAGCCACAGGATATCATGTCGTGGAGTATCGCAGTCCAGGAGGAAAGTTGGCTGCACATCGCGCCTCTTCTCTCCGAAGGCTGATCTACATACAGTACAATACAGTGCACAAAGGGGGTGATCAGGCAAAATCGAATGGAGGTGACTGCAGAGCGCCTGGGCTTGCGCGTGCTCCGCCTTTTGAGCCATGGCTTTATGTCAAAAGTTGAAAGAAAATCCTCACTGTGAACCGCTCGAGTTGAGAGGCTCACCACGCTCCAAATGACATCTTGGCCTTTCAATTTGTTGTGTTGCCAAGATGGCACGATTTGGCAGTTGCGCCATGCCGTTGCTCGATGGAAACGTTGCTCATTACGCTTCGGAACAGTGAAC